>CAJPEX010001422.1:0-56013 GCA_905338405.1 Notodromas monacha | reverse complement strand
TTTTCTCTTCTTTTTTTTTTAAAGGAAGGACGCCGTTAGTGGGGTGACAAATTTCTTTCCGATGCCGGCGCCGCGGCGACTGCGGAATGCAGCGGCGACGAAGGACCCTCCACTGCACAGCATGTATAATATGGACACGACCCCCTAAGCATGAGATAAACACCTGCTTTCCCAGAAAATAAGCAGGGGAATCATGGGCTTCTTTGACAAGATCCCTATACCTAGGAATGGTTTCCGACCAGATTATCCTGCACTGTTTGGACCTAAAAGGATTAAACTGCGTGGTCCTTCTCCAGGAGGTTAATTGGGAGGCCAGTGACTAAATCTCCTTTCTTCTTGAATGGTTCACTCACCTTAATCCCTCTATACTGACCACATATAGGGAAATAAGCTGGTAGGAAACCTTACTGGACACCCTTTGACAAATGATACCCATATGGTGTTACTGATGGTACCTCTTGTGGTATATGAGGTTGGACTTTTCAGGCAACACAGCGAGAAAGCAAGAAGTTGTCTAGCACATTGTTCCCAACCTGCGATTGGTGCAATGGTGCTGGTCTGCAGAAGTTTTTTTTTTTTTTTGCCAGTCCATGAGCAATTTGCTTCAGCGTAATAAAATTATCAAAAGTAGCAATGAATTATGTTATCTTCATGTGAAATTTTGAAAAGAGAATGGTAGTTTAACTTATCTGATGAAAAAAGGTGACTTTTTTAATAATAACACTTGAAACAAATGTTCACCTGATGAAACAAAATATCTAAATTTTTCATTCAGAGAAACATTTCCCCCTAGCCCACCTTTATAAATTTTCAAAAACAGACCACTATAGCTGCATTATTGGCTTTTCAACCTTAACCTAATTTGTGCAAAAAAGTGGAAAGCTTTTTAATCTTGCCATAAAGTCTTTGTGGCATACATTTTTGCTGAGTCTGCAAAAATTTTATGAACCTTTGCTGGTCCACAGAATATTTTTTGGAAATTTGCCAGTTTGTGGACCAAAAAAATTTAGAATATCTCACAACAATATGATCCATATCAGAAAATTTTCATTACAAAAAGGTATTGGGATCTTTAAAAATAGCTTGTTTATTCTGATGCATAACATTTTAATAGTAAGGCTCTAATAAAAGTGAGTAACCACAAGAATTCTTTTCGAAAACGAATTTGTTGTACTGAGATATTTGTTGTAACATACATATGGATTCAGTAGCTCTGTTGTGTAAATCCCTCCATTATTGAATGATGCATCAGTGCTGTAGGGCACCAATGTTGCCCAAGATTACAAGTCCGGTTTTCAGGACAGAAAAACCTTCAGAAAATTACTTCCAAGGTGGAAATTCCAGGTTGGAATTTCCCCATTGAGCAATAGCCTTTTTTTTCTTTCCTCCATTTTCCGTTCAGTTTCTGTTGGCATCGCATCAGAGCTTGCTAATATAGTCATCTTACTCAAGTGTGTTATTTTATCAAAGTCGCATTTGTCAAAGAAATATATCATCTCAGTTCTTTTGGGATAACTACCGAGTTATCCCCTGCCGACTTCACCGGCGGATTGTGTGTTCTGATTACAGTATTCCATTTCATTTCTTAATTCGAAATTTTGTTCCTTGTGGGCCTTTGCCCTGCAAGTGCGACAAAAATCGCCAAATATTCAACTCTTATTTTTTTTAAACTCAAAATCTGATCAATTTTTAAATTTGTGATATGTACCACCAACAGTCAGCATGTCGCATTCACGATTTTTCCCAAGCCAGGTAGGTGAATGACTGGTGCCCAGCCAACGTGAAATATCGCTTAGGCTGAGCCCAAAAGAATTCGCTTTCCTGGTGGGTCCGCTCGTCTCCATATGTTGCATTTACAACTTGATCGCCGTTAAGAGAGAATGCATGCACTGCGAGTAGCGCATTTTTTGCTCATTTGCACTCATCTGCTTTTTTATTTTTATTTTGTGCGTAGGATTCCGTCATCGCCTGTGGCCCCGACAAACGTCGTGATGCACTGCACCATGCAGTAATGCATGAAAGCTTTGTTTTTGCTTTTCCAGTGGAAAAAAATCAGCAACATTGTAGGATTAAAGCTAGCGGCGAAGGGCAGTGACCGATTCATTTATTAGCGCGTTTTTTCTCAAGCCTTTTTGTTGTTGCGGGTAAATTTGCATTTGTTTCTGAGAGCCATTCAAAAAGTTGAATAAAAATATAAAAAAGGTAATGCGGAGGTATCGGACACTTACGTGCTTCATTATTCGTCTTTCATAAAATTCCATTTAACAATTACGTCCTCACGACGATAAAACATGTAAAAATATTCTTAGAATTAATCCTATACAGAATACTTTTACGAGGGTACACGGTGTGTTGAGCCAAAAACATCAAAAATCCAAATCGCTATCTAATTCGTGGCCAATTCTGTCAAGCCCAATGCAATTTTAAGCTCTCTCTACTGCAATCGGAAGTTTTTGGTCAAACCTTCCTCAGCAAATTTTCAAGCTTTTGTTGCTGTTGCGTTGGGGCTACATTTTAGAATGTCTATTCCACAAAAAATTCTGTGAAGGATGAAAATTGGTATAATAATTTGGCCAGAAAACAATGTCCTTTGACTATCGTACACATACTGTATGCAGTATATTTGTGGAATCACTATGCAGCAATAAAATTTAAACAAATTAACGATGTGAAAATATTATCAAAGAAAGAATCAATATGCTTTTCTGTATTCGTCAGCTATTAAATTTTAATAAATTGGTTGAGGAAAGGCATGATTTATTAAAAAATTTCGAAAGGAGGGAAAAGGCTTATACAGTACAGTATTTCCTATATAGTGTAGGTGCTGATAAAACGAGTAGGAATTATAAAATATGGCCAGGTTTTAGCTGTACAGTACAGTATCTTGTACAGAGTATTGGGATACAATATTAGAAAACCAGCATTGTATGCTACGTTCGAACATATAAATCAAGTATGATGCATCGGCTATATTTTTGAAACTCCAGTGAATGAACAAAGAATACGTATCAGAAGCAAACAATGGATGGAAGTCAACCAGAAAAATAATATGACAACCATCAGCAGCGTTGGAAAAAGAAGAGAAATTTGAAAATATGTACTGTATCTGGTTTAAAGTTGACATGCTCTATACTTGATTAATTTTTACTGTGGGTTATTCCTTCAGGACTCTCAATGTTAAATTTATTAAATGTAATTCTCTTTTGTGCTGAGTACAGGTGATGGTTTTTCTGCAGCAGTATCCTATCCTGTACTATCAAGTGTTACGCTATCTGCACCGCAAAAGAAGATAGAAATATTGAAGACATTATTTGAAAACTATAGATGTCACGTCTCAAAAATCAAAATAAATTCTTCCCTCTAAATGAACTTTGAAGCAAAGCGTATATACTTGGGTAGAATTCCAGAATATTCCAACCACAGGAAGCCTGGAATACGGATACGAATAACACCTGGAATACTTCTGTGGGTGTGTGGAACTGTGACACTGCAAATTTTTGCACGAAGTAAAAGTAACTCAAACTCGCTTCATCGACGTTCGTTTTTTGAGGCCAAATTTGAATGAAAAGACCAAATGAAAAAACGACAGAAACTTCATTGGTTTCACATACCATCCGCTAAATGCACAAAAACAACCGAAAATGCATAAGGTGACAACCATTGATGTCGTTCAAAAATTGAACCAACAAGATTCGCGACTTCTTGACTTCACCATTTCGACAGTCGAAACCGGAGCAAAGTTGACAAGAATAGTTTGCCTTTTCGGTTTGCTTGATTGGTTTTGCAAGTACACTCTAGTTCATTTTGTATAAGAGGATCGTTTTTTTTTTCGATACGTATGGTAAAGCATACAGGTAGGTGCTTGGGCGCAGTAAAGGCTCCTCTTTGGAAGACAATGATGAAAACTTACCCGCAAGAGAATACTGTACCGTACCTTAGTGGACCTTTAAAGCCTGGGTACAAATCTGAGGAAGACTTCTTTCAATAATGGGCACCAGCACAAAAAAAAAAAAATTGCTCGAGTATTCCCAGGAATAGTTCCAGATCTAAAGTTCAGACAAACGCGAGGATTGCCCCAATGCAAGGAAACCCTCGAAGTTTGAGATTACAAACAAAAAAATTAATAGGATCAAATACGATGAGAATGTTGAAAATCTGTTCCTTTGGAAGACAGTCTGAGCTTCACTTTGCTTCTTCGGCAAGCACGCTTTCTAAAGCATCAAGCAAAATGTCCGCATGATGGGTAGTGAAGTTCAGCGCCGGCCTCAGCCTCAACACATCTATTCCACATCCCCCGACCTGCACACCTTTAAAAAAACATTAAAAAACATATTTTCCTCATAATCTTGATGAAAATGTCTTCCGAAATCCAGCGACACCTACTAAATCGCGAAGAAAATGAAGGAGAACCGAACATCGGGCAATTAAATTGAAAGTGTGAATAATTTGGCTCGACCCGATTCAACTTTTTAACCAACGATCTAGACAATTTCAAAATACATCATATCCTGTCATTTTGAATTCGCGAGCCCCAGGAAAAAATCCAAAGAAAACAACGATGATTCTATAAAACGCTCGTTTTCATTTAGCAAGAATAAGATAAAACAGCAATAAATATTCGCTTACTTTTCGACTGACGATTATTTAAAAATGCAGCATATTCTATAATTTTAAATTCTTGAGCCCCTGGACAAAATTCGAAGGAAGCACGATTTTTTTACTTATTTTGTAAGACGCTTGTTTTCATTTACCAACTAGGATATGAGTGCAATAAATTTCGCTTTCTTTTAGACGAGATTATTTAAAAATTCAGCATATCCTTTACAGTAATTCTAAATTCTTGAGCCCCGGAAAAATTTACACGGAACAGGATTTTCCAATTATTTGTTAAAACAAGATGTCTGTTTTCATTTGCCCATTAGGATATTACTCCAATAAATTTTGCTTGCTTGACTGATTTTTTTTTCGTACCTTTTTTCCTCAATTTATGGATCAACCTGTCCCGGCGCTCCACGGTGAAACAGTTGACAGACAAAATGAATCCCAGCCCACGTGCGGAGTTGAAACAGTTTGGATAACGAGCCTGAAGATCTTCAAGTGCAGAAAGGATATATTTGCCGGTTTCAGTCACATTTTTAACGTCTAATAGTCAGAACTATCAGACGTTTTGACGTAGGTTGTCGTTGTAGAAGGGCCCCAGGGGGTAGGTACACAACTTGTGGGACATAGGAACGAATCCAGATCCTAAGTGTTGTCTTGGTGTTTTATTTGTTTATTGTCCCCAATGAGGGAATTGCACGAGATTGAAACCTCACCTGTATTCCTTTTTGAGGTAGAAACCACCAGTCAACATTTTCTTGCTGAATGTAACAATGTCAGGAGGACCATCTAGGTTGTAGTGTTCGTGGCACCACATTTTCCCGGTGCTACCACAACCAGTCTGGACTTCATCCACAATAAAACCAATTGCAGCCTGCAATCGGCATTCAGGATTTTAAACAATCAAGCAAAAAAGGTGGAAATTTAAATTTTGAAGGCAGGGAGTGTATAAATTCTGTATAATCGAAAATGTTCCACCAAAGCGGAGGAGAGCGTTTCTTGCACTACCGGGGTGCAGTATTTTTCCTTTTTAAATCAAAACCCAATGTGTGCAGTATTTTATATTCATACTTCACAACCCAGACTGCCAAGATTGCATCCCCCGATTTTTAGATCGATCAATGCAACCTTTAATCAAAGATTGGCCTACCGGAAACAGTTCGAATCGTTGTTCTAAAAATGAATACATAAATTAAACGATGAAAACATTGAAAAGTATAAATCAATACATGAAGGAAGTGCAATATAACAATGCAAAGATTAAATGTTTTATTCAACCTCAAAAGCCTGAGTACGTGGTTTATTTCTCGCTGTACTCCCTGATTCTTTGCGTTTGTAAATTTACTCATGGTGCAATTTTTCTGTTTAACCCAGCTCGCAAAATTTCTATCGTCAGGTAAGTGCGAGTACAATATTCATCTCGACCGAACCTACATTAAGCTTTAGAAAAATCTGATGAAATCTAAGAGTATGTTGGCAATAAAAATTCCAGGTCCTGAGGTGTTGAGGAAATTGCCGTAGGTTCTCGGTTATTAAGATTCAAGGGCTAGAGACCATGAAAACAAAAAAGCAAGTTTTGTGTAACACATTCTTTGTTTCTTAGAATGCCGTGGTTATAAGTAGAGAAGGCTGTGGAAAGAAATAAGAAGCGAAGAAGGTCTCCTAGAAGAAAGTATTAATTATCCTTCATTCATGCACTTTACATCTGTTGAGTGATTGAATCAGAAAAATATTTTTTCTGTCTATCAATCTTTTGTTCTTGGAAGTTCGTCCTTCAACATGAGGTAGAAGCGAGAACAGAAGAAAATTGAAGGTTTCGTCGTGTTACATTAGCTTAGAACTGTTGAACTGGCTCAGCATTGAGGCGACACCTGCCTGACATCCCAAAAGCAGGAGTAAACAATGCAGTACTGTAGCATCTTCCGTCGACCTCGTTTTCAAAGAAACAGAACAAACCTTTTTCGTTATAGCCTGCAATTTTCGCAAGAAATCGGGTGATGGGTGATGATCTCCTCCTTCACTCTGGATTGGTTCGACGACAACCCCTACCACGTCTGTACCCGTGTTCACCCTTTGTTCAATCAGCATCTGCACCTGAAACAATCAAGGTTGATTTCTTCTTAACAATAGCTATTTTTGGCTGCTGGAAACCGGGACCGTACTTCCTCCAGACATCTTCGATCCACTATTTCGTTTTCGCTCTTGAACTCTTCCAGTGGATATTTGTAAATTGGAAACGAGGCAATGGGCCAATCAAATGCGGGAAGGTCCAGCTTGTGAACTGGCTTGGAATGGGTTGTCGAGAGAGCCCCGAAAGTCCTTCCGTGAAAAGCACCTTTTTTCAACGAAAGAACCCTGACTCTCAACTATCATAAAAAATTTAATGAACACTTAACTTAGTGCCAAGGTAAAATTAGCGTCTTCGTAAGTATATTAAATTGGTATGCTTGTTTAAAAAACAAGACTTCATTCGAGCACTACGAGCTGCATAATTTCACTGCGTCTCCATAAATTTCCTAATTTTTGTGGCAGTATAAAGGCAATTAGGCCAGTAAACATTTTTACTCCACGGAAAGAGAAACAAATGATTCCAAACTTAACAAACACAAGTGAAGTGCTTGGGAAAATTGCTCTACATTTGCCAGATAAAAATGGTGATACAAACCACTTGTCAAAAAATTAGAACTAGAGGTGGACTATCTGTACAACAATCTTGCCTACAACGATTTTCTCTACACAGTATAACAAATATTTGGCCCCTTAGGGTTCTCTACCCATGAATTTCGTTGTAGGGAACTTTTTGAGTTGACTTGCCACTGGGTGATGCTCATTTGATTTCCAACCAATTGGGTATGACTCTCGCCAGACCATTCACGATAAAATGAAAATATTTTGGCATATATTTCAGTTACTATACCTTTGAAAGATAATATAGAGTAGTTGGGGGACCCTGGAGGCAAGTTGATCAAGCAAGTGTCTAGATCAATCTGCGAAAAGTCGGCTCCACCGCGTTTCCTGTCGGCCATATTCATCATCAAACACTTGAAGGCGTTCTCATTCGAACACGACCCACACGCCATTGTGATGACTTCGTCCAACCCTTTAGGCGCCACCTGCAGCGCAAACAAGACGTCTAAATCGTAACACTGAGAAGAAAACCTTCAAATGGAAAGTCTTCCACTCACAGACATCAGGGTTTTCTGCAGCAGCTCTGGCCAGTCGGCAGAAGGAAACATTCCCAAAGCGGGTCGGTTCACAAAAACTGCCTGAAAAGTACAGTCAAATCCCAATAAGCCGCCAATTTAATTTTAAGAATACGGTACATCTTTCCTAACGGTCTAAATACTCTAACAGCATTGGAAAGCCCGTTGAAACGCCATCCGCCAAACTTATTGACGACTCAAATATGCTCCTGCCGATTAATTTTGCTTTTGATAGCCCGCCAACGACATTCAGTTTCTACGAAGTCTCCAATTGAAAAAAAAAACACCAGCGCGAAATATCAAGATGACATAATTCAATTCTTGGAGAAATTAGCTAGAGTTAATTCACACATTCCAGGATTATTTCGATTATTTTCTAGAATGATAATTTCATGTCTTATTATACTCAATTTATTAATTTAGCTTTTCTAAGAAACCCCTTTAAACCGCGAACCCCGTTAAACCGCCACAAACCTGACGACCAAATGGTGTCGGCTTATGGAGGTTCGACAAAATTTCAATTCACTTGAAACCGTTGCGTCGTACAACTTTTCCTGAAAGAGATCTCTTCTGGGAAGCAAGCTGCGTGGAGGTACTGTAGTTCATAAATCCGGGCAAAACGAAGACAACTTTTTACACAATCCCAGCTACAGTACAGTATATGAGGTACATATGAGTAGGGCTTCAGCAACCGAGAAAGTTTGCACAGCTCTCGTCAGGTACGAGTACGACGTACTCTGTCTTAGTCCCAAACTTGAAGCCAACCTATATGGATTACTGTATACAGTTTTTAAATAAGCGGAGTAGCCATAATGTTTCAGATGAAAATACCGCGAGCAAAAACACAATTCAAAGGCCGTACAGAACCGCTAAGAATCTAACTTTCATTTTAGCCGAAATTCAGATTCTCGTATTTCTATTTCTTTTATATTGTTGATTGAAAATAGGCTTTGCATTTTTTCCAGACTGAGCTGTTTTTGAGGGCTTAATACTTACTGCATTATCGCGATCGGAGGCGACTTTCATCAATGCCGGGTGGCTGTAGCCCAGGGGAAGGGAGGCGATTTGCGTGAAAGTTAGTTCGTTATTTAAGGGTAGTTGCAGTCGTCGCATTAAAGGATACCTAAAGAACATCAGGTACTTGTCCCTGTGCGGTGGTCAAACGACCGTTTAAAAAAGTTGTTTTTAAGTAAGTAAATGTTTCAATATTTATTTTATTTCATCAAATATTATACCTGCACTTTGTCGAGTTCTTTCAGCAAAGCTTGGGACTTGGGTCCGGGGACATCAGCTGTCACGATTTTGGGGGCTCTCGGTTCTCCGGGAATTGTTGCAACCGATTGGATGCCTAAAAATGCACAAATAAACCCGCTAACTTCTTAAAAATAACTTTTACCAGCTGCAGAACTCACTCTGAAATCTGTAATTTATACTGCGCGGCCGAATACTGGTTCGCATCATGTTGCCCACCAAAGTCATGGAGAACCAAGTGCACATATACTGTACCTGAAGTATACAATTCTGTAGCAAAAATGATAACGATGAAAATTCGTCTAGTTCTTTCAAATTTCAAAACATATCTTTTTCGCAGAATGTCTATGCAGCGTGATATTAATTCAAAACAAAGGCTGGTTTCTTGAAAAATTCTGCGCATTAACACGTTTTTCCAGGTCATTGAGCTTACACAGGGAATTTTTCAAACAGGAACAACAACGAAATCACTGAGCATCTCGTTTTGGGACAAAGAAAGTTCATGTACTGGATTCCGGATAATTGTCCCAAAACAACAAAACCAATCTTGACGGCTTCACATCAACATAACCCGCAATGCGAGACATTGTACGCATTCAAAAATAAATCTGAGATGGACGGATTACAGTTCAAAAGCGGCTTGAGAAAGATCATTCAAAATCGGAAATTCTCTGTTGAAGATAAAAATGTTCGGCTCAAGTTTAAGGTTGCTTTGAATTCCAAGAGAAAACCTTATACGCACATGATTTTCATTCAACTTTCACACTAAAACATTTTTTAAAAATGTGCAGCAAAAATCCCGTCACCATAGGATATTGTATTTTAAAACGTTACGCATGAGTGAAAAAGCCCCAGAGTACATTTCCATCTCGAATCCACAACGTTTGACATCACCTGAGAAAAGTATAGTATGTGTAAGGTTTACGACTATTGCGCTCTTGGGCTTTTTTACCGTTACGGTATTAAATGAAGAAAAAGCGCTAGTGAGTATAGTTTTACGCCATTGGCAACTTTATTGGCGATGGTTATACTCGTACAAAAAAAAATGCCGTTTTTCTGAGATCAGTTCCTCAAAGTCCAAAAATATGAAGCAAATTGTGTTCTATCAGTTGCATCAAATTTTTTTTTCTTAGCGATTCATTTTTCTCTTTGATCACATTTTCAAAGATATCTTCGTCTTCAAGAAACGTGCTGTATTTTAATGATGATAGCGCGTCAACATTTTATTCGCTCACGAGAAGAGTGCTCCAAGTTTGATTTTCCAAAGAATAAAATTTTATTAACCAAGAAAAAACGTGACATTCAAAAATGCCTCGTTTCCATTTGCCATTCACTACAGTACATTGAGAAGTTTATCGTGCAAACATTCAATTACGCAAGGCGTTCATTTTCCGGGACTTTTAAAATACACGCATAAGTTTAGCATTTTCTCCTGATATTTCAGCAAAAATAAGGAAGAGACTTTCACACGAGTGAATGTGGCACAACAGTATTTCTAAAAGAAGCAAATTATTGGCGATATCGAAAAAAGTTCGTTCTCGCTCCCTTTTTTTCCTCCTCATGCGTCTCGTCTCTCAAGACGAAGACAAATCAACATTTATTTGGGTATACAAAGCTGTCTTCTGTACCGAAAGCACGGAATATTTCAAGCTACTCAATCCCTCGCTCAAAGATCATACACATTCCAAATGCTGATAACGCGAGAACCCGAAAAAATGGCAATGCCATAATTTACTTCTTTTTCGCGATCACTCATATCAAAATGCGGTAACCGTTGAAATAACCGCTACCAATATGAGCACAAAAAAAATGCCGTTTTTCTGAGATCAGTTCCTCAAAGTCCAAAAATATGAAGCAAGTTTTGTTTTATCAGTTGCATCAATTTTTTCTCAAGGGCTTATTTTTCTCTTTGATCACATTTTCAAAGATATCTTCGTCTTCAAGAAACGTACTGTATTATAATGATGATAGCGCGTCAACATTTTATTTGCTCACGAGAAGAGTGCTCCAAGTTTGACTTTCCAAAGAAAAAATGTGATTAACCACGATAAAAACGTGACATTCAAAAATATGTCTCGTTTCCATTTGCCATTCACTACAGTACATTGAGAAGTTTATAGTGCAAACGTTCAATTACGCAAGGCGTTCATTTTCCGGGACTTTTAAAATACACGCAAAAGTTTAGCATTTTCTCCTGATATTTCAGCAACACGAGTGAATGTGGCACAGTATTTCTAAAAAAGCAAATTCTAAAAAAGCGATATCGAAAAAAGTTCGTTCTCGCTCCCTTTTTTTTCCTCCTCATGCGTCTCGTCTCTCAAGACGAAGACAAATCAACATTTATTTGGGTATACAAAGCTGTCTTCTGTACCGAAAGCACGGAATATTTCAAGCTACTCAATCCCTCGCTCAAAGAGGCTTGCTTAAACCTCGCTTCCCCGGGTACCGCCTTCTTGTGCACCAGCATCCGATAACGCGACACGTCCGCCTCAAACCTCTCGACACTCAATCCCGCCGCCTTGAACCGTCGTCCCAAGTCGTCGTCTTCGCCGCCCCAGCCCGCGTATGACACCGGAAATCCGTTCACGACACGGAACTGGTCCACGGCTACAGCAAGAGCCCCGCCGACGATGTCGGGATACGGAAGCGTGTAACGAAGGCTGCTGACTGCCACTGACATGTGACGGGGTTGCCGGGTGCAGGCATAAATGTTACCCAGGTTCTCGGGAAGCAGGTCCACGTCGTGAAACACGTAGCATCTGCTCGGATTCTTTTTATCCGAACCAAGTATTTTCTCTGTCTGGCAACGGAAAATGTTTCTCTTGATTTTATATTGTACAAACGTTTCCATTCCGAACGGCAGTCATATCTACTTGCTCAGAATACAGTACATGCCCAAAAAACTGTTTGAACCTATCCCCAAAAGTGAAATTAATCTAATTAATGTACAACTATCTACAATAGTTCAAAATCTCAACATTTAGATTTTAAATATGGAATCACTCAAGTTTGCGCAATTAATGTTATCGTCAGTTGAATGATCTCCGGTTTTCAAAATTTATTCAATTTTTATCCGCGAGCAATTTTGTTTTTCAGTTTTGGACTTTTGGGAACGAATCTCTTACAGTAGTTCAAAAGTTCCCGTACGTCTAAGCAGACCAACACTTCGATCAATTCGTTCATAGTAAACACAAATATAAAACGAGTCTTTCTTGAGAAATCTAGATTACGGAATCGAACAAGTTAAAATTTGAGTGAATCGAAGAAATACAAAATCATGCATGCTTTTAATAATTTCGAAGCATCCACAAACTAAAGTACGGTACATGCGGTAACTGTACGGTACAGGTGAGCCTTGTTAACTTAAACCTCCCTAAGTCAAAAACCCTCCTAAGTCGATTTTTTTTCAGGTTCTGTCTGAATCTCCTTAGAACTAATGCATTTAAAACCTCCCCAAGTCAAAGGCTTTTTCCCTCAAACCTCCATAAGTCAAATTTTCTGTGGAATGTTGGCTTTTATTTTCTTGACAAAGGCAAGCAAAAATGCAATAAAACATAAATTGATTTGTTTTATAATGAGGTGAGAGACTTGATTGGGCAAATGAACCCTGCCTCCAAGTTCAAGATGCTTTCAACCCATTTAAGAGGTAATTTCAGCCTTGGAAGACTACAATTTACAATGTTGAGCAATTTTTATGTTTCCCTACACAAAAGGGCTTTTTATTGTAGATAAATTCAAAACCTCCCTAAGTCGAATTTTTTTGCTGGTCCCTTGAAGTTCGACTTAGAGAGGTTCAACTGTATTTCAAGTACAGTAGTACAGTAGAACCTTGTTTGAACGATTAATTGATTACAACACTTTTTTTTTCAAGTCCCTGTCCAATAGCTGCAATGTTAGCCAAAATTGCACTTGGGTTTCTTTCTGTGAATACAACCAGTCATCATCTGTACTCCAAGTACATGTTAGTTATAGCCAAGCTATAACTTCATGTGAAACCCACCCACTAAGCCACCCTGTACCTTCTCTGGAGAATGGTTTTTTGCAAACACGTGAGTACTTCTGAAGAGTGATGTTTGTGGCTACTTGGAGTATGCATGAAGACTGGCCATATTAATGTAAAGAGAACCAACTTGGCTATAACTAACCTGTCCCAGTCTGACGCTACGCTGGACTGGGACTCAGCTTTTTGAGTTGGCTTACAACGAATTTTCCGTTAGAACAAAGCTATTTTACCAGTCCCAATGGCTTCATTGTAACGAGATTTCACTGTAATTCATGAACTCGGTGAACAAACACTAACTTTTTCATGACACGTACATTAGGTGAAATGCCTGCATTACTTAGTTCATAGTACTGTACTCCCGTAGTCAACAAGTTATTGGCAAGAAAGTGATTGAATGAAATCTTAGGTTCAAAATGTTGTTGAATTTAAAAAATTATAAAAACAAATTAACATGAGAAACGCTTAGAAATTACACACGGAACATCGAGGTCTATCTTCATTATCAAACCATGAAGAACTTGAAATATCCGCATAATTGAGTTTTTATCGAATTTTTGAAGTAATAAGCTCTTTTAAGTAAACAAAAACGAGATTAAAAGCCTGAATACCTTAAATAATTTAGTTTGTTATCACGAAATATGTTTACCTCCAAGAATCCGACATTAAGTAAAGCCCCTCTGTTGAACAATTCTTCGTCGGCTTGATTCACAATGACTATTGAATACTCGAGGCCTTGTTGGGACAAGAAATTGTGCATGTGTTTGACGAAGATCTTCAGCTGATCTGGTCTCCGTCTGTATGGCACAACGATCACCGATTGGTACAATGACCTGTGAATACGCAAATTTCCCGTCTTCAAACACCGGTGACGAGAACCCACGAGGTTCCACATAAATCTTTTAACTTTCAGATGCGACTATAAGATGCGGTACATTGTCATTTTTAATTTTTTGGAACGATGAATTAATTTTCGAAAACCTCAGCACTATAGAAATCGACCAACGGCAGAAAGTCATACAGTATTTTTCTCCGGAAAAATGTTAATAAATAAACATGAACAACTATTCAACGGCATTGACCTTGAAAGTTGTATTCTTGCGCGAAGTTTGGAAAAGATTAAACGAAAGTTGACAAAATAATTCATAAATTGTATTGGTTTTCACAAATGTTCCACCGATTAGAACGCACTTCACAGGCTCTCTTGATTCAAGAATACTGAAGGGGGATTTAAACATTTCGGTACAATATTTTGTTCAACACTACTGCAGTATTTTTACATTTTTCGATTTTCGACCATGTAAAACTACGGCCATACCAAAAAACTACGGTGGACCGCTTACTCGAGCGCGTGGAACTCGAGTAAATGCGGTAATTCTTGAAGCGTATTTGTTCAAATGTTTCGGGAGAAAATGTAACTGGATTTCGTCTTTCTTTTTCTAATTTCGTACTGGATTTTTTGCAAATAGCTTCAAACGTGTTTTACATACAGTAGTGCGCAAGATAATTGTAAAAACGAAAAGAAACTCGCCTGCAACTGCTTGGATTCCATTGCCCACCGGCTCGAACGTCAAGCTTTTCAGCCAAATCTGACAATTCTTGCTCGTGCGGCACAGTTTCATTCACTTTCACAATTTTCACTCCGGGCAACGATTTAACATCACAGAAACGCGAGTAGTCCGCCAATCCCGGGTGCGCGCTTCGCAAATTTTCGCCGATTTCATCCCTCGGAATCGTTGAGTAACTCCAAGGAAAATTGTTCAGAAGGCCGATAATGCAAAGAGCACAAAACACTGACCAGTGACTGCGGAGGAAAGAAAAACGCCCCATACGATCTGACGCATAGGGAATGTGGTCTGGAAATCAAAAGCTTCTGCTTCAGATCGAAATCTGGGACATCCGGAAACTTCTGAAAACAGCTTGAATATGCAGAAACACTTTTTTTTAGAAAAATACCAAGTCCAAAATACGCCATGCAGAAAAGGCCAAAAGGGTGGGTATTTTTAAGCAGGAGCTATAAGTTTTACAGCTACTTCAGATTATAAAAAAGGAGAATCTTCCAAAAACCGTTGAATTGAATATCATTCTGCAAACGTTCCCAATGATGTTCAATTTTATGCCTCAGGCTGGAAATATACGTCCACCACCGCCATTCAACCACAGAAACAAGCAACGAATGTGTTCCTTTATTACTTCTGCTTTTTGATTCTGCCAATTCTCTAGATTTGATAAATTCGGGTTCCGTCTCAAACTAATTCCCAATTCGACGAGGTTTCCAGCATAGCACCCACTTGACACCATTTCAGTGATAACATCTGGGTACAAGAGTAGATTTCTTCCAATCCTCTTTTTTCACTACCAAATCAACATCGAGGAAAACTGCCGCAAGCCGTTGTTTGAGCACATACTCATACTTCAACCTGAACTTGACAGAATCAAAATTCGAAAATAAAGTAATTTATTTATTTTCTAGAAGGGTAATTTTTGCAAATGGTCAGATCATTATTCAAAAGAAACTACATTTACGCAAGTACCATGCACATATGTTTTCGTTAAAATTGAGGTAGAAGAAAGGAGAGTGCGTGGTATGCTGGTACAATATTTTTTACTTTAAAAAATCATGAAACTATACTGGTTTAAGTCAAAAGTTAGTAATGGGTGATTTAAGGATAGTAAATCCTGTTCGGCTACAATCCCGTTTCAATGGCGTATGTTCTTCCATTTATTCATAGGGATATTTTGTTATGAATGATTATTTGGTAAAAGTGAAGTTGAATTTCCAGCCAAAAAAAAAACTTGGGTGCACATTTTATGCAGGGATACATTTTTGCCTGAATTTTGCGTCAAAAAATCAAGTTGCGAGTCTTACTTGAAGGCTTGTTGTACTCAAGTGAATGTGGTAATTGAAATATATTTTATTCGACACTCTTCAAAAGGTCAAAATGAAGTTATTTCTAACCTCTCGAGATCATTCAGACCTAAAAATTCTGCATACAGGTACTTCTTTTCTGAACCACCCATTGCATAGCTCTGGAGTTGCATTTGGTATCTCATTGCAACACTGGGATGCATGCACGATTTTTTATTTAAATAAATGTGAGAAGTTTGCGGTTGTCTTCAGTCTGACAAGCCCAACCGACGCAAATATGGCATGAAATATATTGTTGTGATCTCAAAAATCGAAACTCACGAACAATGCTATTCCGCACCGATCCAAAAGCATCTTTCCATAACTGATGAGGATTAACGGTGACGTCACAAAATTCCAAGAAAAAAAGAACGTTCACGAAGAATTTTTCCTCGGAAAAGCCCATGCGGAACGTTAGCTTTGATCATTTGAATTCATTGCTTGCCACAGCAGGATGTACCAAAAAACGCGTTCGAAAAAATACATCAACGATAATCTGCAAAAGGATAGCAGACGCTGGCTGATTGTCGGCTCCATCTCCTCTGTGGAAAGGATGCATGTTCCAAACAAGATAATGCTCTGGTCCCGCACAAAATCCGAAGTTCACATTAGTTCCGCCACACTTCGCTGAAGAGTGATTCCAATGGCGTATCGTTTCGCCATTCCTAGCTCCCTCAGATTTACTGGATCATCCACACTTTTACACCACGCATTTCGCGAAAAAAAAAAATTTTTACGCTCACAATTCCGATTCCCAGTTCATCCCAACAGCAAAATTTCAAGCGCAGCATAGCACAAAATGAGTTTCTTTTTTTTTCTCCTCAAGAGTCATGAATCTTCTCGGATTCACCACCTTCTTGCCCCGTGATTGCAAGAATTGAAAACCGGTTCTCGTCAGGATTTGCGTCCAGTATACGCCGACAAACGACTGCAGCATCGCTCAGAAAGTTTACACTTGAAGATTCGCCGTGATCCACTAGTCCAGATCGCATTCCATCTAGTTCGTATAATCGACCTTCGCGGTGCACAAAGGCGACAAAGTGAAGCAGGGAGCCAGCCTGTGGGTCGGGGGCTGCTGTTTGACCTTCTTGCGATGTTTCGCGATGAGCCTCGGATAGCTGCTCAACCGCTTCCAGCGACGCCCCACGTTCCAACGGCGACATATCTTGCGTTCCATGAATAATCTGGGAAAAGGAAAATGGCACGTGAGTCGAGGATTTAGCATAATTCAAAAAGAATTATGAATTCGAGCAGTGATTCCCAACCTGTGCTCCGCGGAGCACCAAGGGCTTCACGGCTGCTCCAGGGAAATATAAGAAACGAAATGGGATTAAATGAAGAAATGAAAGTGATGAGGAATCAATTGAGTATTGGTCATGAAGGGCGATTTGATGGACTCAGAAGCAACTCATGAAAAAATAAGGACGACGACTACGACGAATGATCCATCAGGTTCGAGATTCGAGCAACCTATTCTACTGGGGCGGGCTCATATTTTTAAAAATAATTCAACAATTAAAATTAAATTTCATCAAAATTTTTCGCCCACCTAGCTTTAAAAAATACGAGGGTTAAAAGTGTCTGTGTAAGCCCAACATTGGAGGCAGTAAAATAAGAGGCGTAAAAATCTACTGGATCTTTTCTTTTTACTAGATTTAAATCGGCAGACATGACAATAAACGGCCTCTATGTGTCCCGAATAAGGAAACAATGCAACAAAAGCATTATCATAATTGAAAAAATTTCCCGCTTTTGTTTATCTCAAAACATGAAAACCGTTGCTCAAAAATCCCATTAAAAAATTAGCTGAGACTTAAAATCAGAAATTTGCCTTGTGTAGAATAATCTGCTTCATGGATTCCAACATGCGACAGAATTTCGAAGGATATTCCATCCGTCAAAAAGGGGATAAAATTGCAATAAAAACATTGGAGGCTTCATTTTACTTCGTTAAATACATTGTCCGAGAATCCTAGATACTTCAGATATTCCGTTGCTACTGGAAAATTAATGCGTGGAAGCAGTGGTTCTAAATTTGCGCTCCACGGGCTCCTCTGACACTTCCTAAAAAAATACTGTTATACTATTAGAATTAAAGATCATGAATAAGTGGAATCGAAGGAAGAAATGCACTTGTATTCGATACAGAAAAGAGATAATTTCAGCAGATTAACCTTTCCCTAGCAGCTGACTAGTTAAAACAGCAGTTCAAGGAATAAACTAATTGTCTTGTTTAAATGCAGAGCCAGACATTCGCCTGCACTGAATCGGACCCAAAGAAGGAAAGCGCATAATATGAATACACGTGTGACTCGTTGACATCAGATGCTGCACCGTTTACAGTGAAATATAATCGGTCTTGACGAATACATGAGCTGATCAAAAAGTGAAGGAAAAGAATCCAGAATAGAAATTACTTACTGATCCTAGTGGGGATTCCCGTGGAACATCTATATCCGAATTGGCCACGGCATGAATCAAAGCTATAGTTCCACAGGAATTATACACACTTTGTGTCATGAAAAACACCCTTGGTTGCTTCTCCGGCAGTATCAAATCCCCGGTCAGGTCAGGCCGAGGAATCCCGGCCGGAAGTAACAATATTAAAGCCGCCACGGGCTTCGGAATCATGCTTAGTAATTCCGGGTCCAAAGAAAACACATCACTCACAACCCACTCTTCCGGAACCCCGACCTTGTGCGCTAATCTCGTCAGAACCTCGGGGTTCGACTCGAGCGGAGTCCACATCTCCATACTTCACAATCGACACACCTGATTAACGGAGATTAAGCACTCTGAAAATCGTGAACTTCATCATCATATGCAAGTGACGAACAGACATCTCTAAATGAACACAAACCAAATACAGTAGAAGGAAAATTTGGCCTACACCCATCCTCATTTTCATTAGGAAATAGTAAGTCAGCCTCAATATTGAAAAAAAACACTCTCCAGAGACTAATTCAAGTTATTTTCGTAATTCATGCCCAATTTTCGATGAAGTAGAATGTGATCCTCTAGGTATTATGAACTTGAATTCATCCGGTGAACAAAATTAGTTTCATCGAATGAAGTTTTTCACATTTCGAAATCCCGAAAATTTTTCAGTTCACCTCAAGCATAAAAAACAACGGTATAAAACTTCGCCAAGCCTGAGCTGATCAATTTATTTACTGTAGATCATTAAAGTTCAAGATTATTCGAATAAAATTCTGACCTGGATTGTTAACATTGTCGGAAATTTGCAAACGTGATTGACAATTCCTTTCCAACATTCTTACGTTATGGCGTATACAGCATAGAACAATCATGATGGTAAGGAAATTAATGACCAAAAATTCAAAAACGAAACAGGAGTGAAAGCATCCATCACAGTTCATTCCACCTCTGCACAAGACTCGTAACAACAGTCACTAGCCGAACATCAATTGCCTTGGTAGGAATCTCAACTGTGTCAGGAATAATCACAGTGAGAACCAATAGCTGTTTTGATACGGATATACAGATACGTGCGAGCCGGCGGAGTTGAGACAACGTCAAGTCACCCTTTTCTCGCGAACTGCAGTGATCGTAAACAACTTTGACGGCCAACGAAGCATGAAAAAAATTAGGCCCATCCTTGTACAGCAACCAGTCCACTCCGAATCGCAATCCAGGTTTCACCACCCACCGTTTTTGTCTTAGATGCAAGTAAGCTGCGTACCTTGTTCGATCAAGTAAAGAAGTTCGATAGGATTATAAATTTCGTACTTCAAGAAAAAATAATCCAAACCATGCGTTATACAGCGTGAGCTTCCAATTTTCCTACGCCTTTTTGAAATTAAAAAAAATTCGAAACGAAAACACCGAACTTCTGAAAAGTTACTCAAGAGAAACGAACGCATTAAACGCGATACCCATTTCCAGTGTAGCTTTTCATGAAGGAAAAAAGTTTGAAGAATTCTTGCACAGATAAAAAGAGTTGATGGCTTCAAAAACTACCGTAATCTGGCTTTTTAATGCTGAATTTTGGTTATTTATTCTAAAATGAACGACCTGTTCGATGATTTTTGTTAAATATTCCAAACATTTTGGTTTCCCCAGAACAGTTATACAGCGAAAGATTTTCTAGTGAGCTGGCTGTAAGAAATTATAGGCTATTGGCAAAATTTGACTGATAAAGTTATTCTGTAAATTTTACTGCTTTACAGTAATTGGTTTACCCATGAATCAGGAGTTACTTGTAAATTGTAACTTGATTTTAAGATTATACCACCAAATTCACAGTCAAAATCAATAAATATAGATCTCACTGCTGACCGAGAAAACGTAGGAAGTTTACTCACCGAGCAAGAAAGCTGACATCACTGGAATTCAAAGCCGACCATAATTCCTCTAAAGAAAGAATTATGCCGTCATGTTCAACTTCTAAGCAACCAAGTTCACTCGTCAAGAAGAACACTTCTTCTGCGCAGAGAAACAGCATATGACTTGGACTACAAGACGATACCACTGACTGAGAGTTTTCACATTGAAATCTTCCTGCGAAATTGTCCTTCGTGAGCAATTCGGTTGGCAATGAATCGCCAATCGAATCAACGTTTCCGAGTTGACCTTCGAACATCTCGGCATCGGTTTCTGCGAAGGTTTCTGTATCAACGGTCGTAACGGCAGGTGAGAATTCATTTGATTCAGACAAACTAAGGGAACACAAGAATTGATTACTCGTTGAAAGACTGAACTGGACGCTGATTCGCTGAATATTTACCTGCTCAGACGTGAAGTGCAGCTGAACTTACAGGAAGGATCACTCCAAAGTTTACGTCGCTTGTGCCTAAGAATTATTAAACTCAAATCACTCTCGATATATCCCGAATATTAAAAAAAAAAATGAAACAAAAACTCACAGCATTTGTTCGGTTTCAGATTCCGCCACGAATTCGATCAATTTCCCAAAGCATCCTTGAGTATTCAGTATTTTCACGTCACTAGCCCTGGTAACCACAACTTCATTCCGCCGAAGAACAGCGCGGACACAAACATTTTTCCCATCTGCACCAGGGAACAGGTTCTTGGGATGGTCACTAGTATTCCGTTTGCGAAACGCTCTTATTTCCATATCTCAGCTCGAAAAAAAAATGTTTCATTATTTTGATTGACTGAAAATTCCTGGTTTTCATCAGGATTCTTGGCATAGCCTCCATCTTCACTCCTCGCCAAGCTTTAATTAAGTTTTTGAATGAAAAGGGAGCCTGCGGGGTCAACTGAGCATCCACCTCAATTAATGCGGACAATAAAATTTAGAAATACTGTAATTGCTATCGAACTCGCTCTGCTTTTTTTGTCGGTTTGAATTTTTGTGTAATTTTGACTGAAGTTTTCCGCGTTCCAGTTTGAAAAGGAAAAAAAAACTGTAAAGAGAACAAGGAATAAAGCGTTCGATGGAGGCTATTTTTCAAATGTATAAATCAATAAAATGTCAATTTTACTAAAGAATAGTAGAACTTTTTTATGGAGCACGTCGAGGATCAATTTTCCCAAGGTGTACCAGGGGCTTCAGTTGCTCCGCAAAAGCCCGCATGTCTTCACCGAGAACGGATTCCACTGTATGGGCTCTGGATGTTGCAACACTGAGTTCAACTAAATGAGATCCTGATATGGGTTCAAACGTAGTTTCCGGAGGATTCTTGTTCTGCGTCGTCAACATCTATAATATGAAATCAAACTTTTCAAAAATCCCCAATGAAAAAAAAAAAAAGCGAATGGACGACAATGATCTGTTCCCTATTCTTAACAACGTTGATGGAAACCCATTTTCTGCTCTGGTTCTCACAAAATTAAGAGTTTAAAATGCTATCAATAGCCAATGACTTATGCTCTAACGAGCTGGAGCTGCTGACGTAAACGCACCCCGTGAGTATTTTGGAGAAGTATGAATACATAATAATGGCATTCTTACGGGAAGATTTTGACGTTATCCTTAGCTGACTTTCTCTGAATTTTGTAGGACAAATATGTCATGCTGATGCAGATATATGGAAACTCGCTCGAATGCAGTAATCTAAATCTTGTTATTCGTATAATCCAAGTTTTTAAACCACTCCGTGCATAAGCCAAAAGTTCCTAAACCACTCTGTGGATAATCCAAAAGTATATTAAATTGCACATATGTAAAATTATAATGTAGCTGTCCCGTAATTAACACTTACCCGATATTGCTTAGCCACCGTGATCTTCATTCGCCCCTTTCTGAACATATGACCTTTTGCTACGTATTCATATTCAACTTGAAACCCGAGTTCTCGCAAAAATTCGCCAATATTTTGGCTGCAGGGAACGTCAATACAATTTCGTATGACTGTTGCTCGTTTCTGATCACCTAAATATAAAGAGAAACAATAATGCCCATATATGGATGAACGCATGTACAGTATAACCATTTTTCAAAGCATTAGTTGAAAAATCTTCAGAAATACTTGCGGAAAAAAGGCATTCGACGCGATTAAAAAAATTTAAATTCAGATAACAGCGAATTTTGGTTCGAGAGCAAGTCTCAATGTTAACGGCCAAAATCGCCGGATCAATTTTTATTTATTAAAAAAAAAAACTTCTTTGGATTAGACTCTCTTGCTTACGTATTCTAAGTGCTGTATAATCTAGAAAAAATGAATATAAAATGAAATTCCTCATCAGAAAAACGCCTTGATTTCCAAAATTAAATCGACAGTCCCGGGACTGTTGAATGAATAGTGAAAATATATTTTTAATTAAATGAAAGTTTAAAATCGCACCCATCTCCGGATTTCCAACATATCGTAAAATCCACGGCGTATTGTTGGGATCAATACTCCCACCGCTTAATGCGCGTCGAATTCTCATACTCAGCGGCTGCCCGGCGGAAGGAATACCCGAATTACTGGCCATGGGTGGGTCTAAAAAATTATTAAAACAAAAAAGATTATATAAATAGGGTTATAAAGGCATTGCACGAATATGAAGACTCAACTCACATAGAGTGTAGACCATTTCATGCTCATGGAAAAATTCTGGTCCACCAGCTACCGAATCACACAATCCTTGCAGGCGGTGAATCAACACGTCCCTGGAAGAATCTACCACACTGCCCTGATAATTAGAAAAAAATATTAATGATCAGATGCCCAAGTTATTCCTCGAAACGGCGCGCTTTTACCTGAAGTAGGTATTCTTGATCCAACAATAAATTCTGAGCGGATCCTGCATCGGGAACCGCCATGTTTTTATTTTCTCCTGTTAAAAAAGTTTTTAAATCAATCTTCACGAAGCCCAAGCCCATGACAATTATGAGAGATGAAGAGAAAGTATCCAACCTCATTGAAAAAGCTATGTTTCTCAAACATCACAAAAAAAACAGAAAACGAACAAAAATCACGCGGGTTTGTTGACCAGCTTACACATAAGCTTGGCACACAGACAAGGCAGTGTTACAATGGTCGGAAATGGAATCTCCGCACGGCAGCTATGGAATGGCAGTAATTTGTTGCGGAAAAGAAAATTTACAAAAAATCTCACATCCAACATATAGGATTCATCTCGGCATTCTCAGCAAAAAAGAGGCATTTCGATGTACTGTCGGTCACGTGGCACACTCGGACGGTCAACATTCAAGTGATCTTAAAATAAAAAATAAACTGATCGGCCGCAGATAACTATTCACCAAGTGAACACAAATTTTCGAAACACAGAAGAATCCATTGAATGCGGGCTTCGAAGCATGAACTAAAAATTTCACTCGGGTAACTCGTCGCGCCAAAAAGCAGCTGATGATCTGATAAATCGTTAATATACAGGTTGGCGAACTTCACACGCATTACAGCTCGCAACGAATTCGTCGAAAGAGAGCGCTTCTGCAGCGGGTTCATTTTTCCACTCTTCCAGTCGTTCCATTCTCTGTTAAAAATATTATTTCTCAAAACGATCCGTACCAGCGCACCCCTCGCACAACAAACCTTCTCAAGCATATCAAGGCTTTGAAGCATTTTCTTGAAGGTGAACTGCATTTCCTCCACAGTTTCTTTTATGGCCAGAAGTTTCTTATGACTGTTTTCCCAGTCGGCGATGGAAAAATCATTGCGACTTGTCGAGTAATGCAACAAAAATCCAATCCGAGAACTCTGACTAAGACGATCAAGGAGCCATTCAGCGTCAGACTATGGATGACAAAATTAGGTCGAAATACAGTAAGGCACTGTGAATCAAAAATCTAACCTCCTTACTTGGAGTGAATTGCTCTTAGCCTTCAATTTCTCCTTGACTGCTCGTACTCGTTTCAAGCACCAATTCTCACCGATCGCCGGTGGATCTCGCTCAGTTCCAACGTACATACCGTCAAATGCCGATGATCACACTCAACACACAGACGAAAACAAAAAAAATTATAACCACTCACTATGAAAAAAAAGCGTTAAAAATTCAACAGTCTTTTTTCAAAACCTCAGGTGAGACAAAAACTACAGTCGTTTTACCAAAGCACTCACAAAAAACATTGCACTCTGTCTGAAAATCTAGGCCTTCGGCTTCTCTAGCGACGGAGAAGTATTAGTCAGAAAAACTGACCGTCTAACTAAAGTTTTATCTTCGCCCAGAGGAATTACTTCATCCATCGGACTCTCACTGAGTTCGTGGAGCTTTCGCTCCAGTCTCTTCTCCAAAATGCTTCCTTCCGCTGGTGTATACCTGAAATTTCGATGATAGTATAGTCCAATAGGAGTAGGTGGCAACGCATGAAGCTCACCGGCGCGAAAGCTTTTTCTCCACATTGTAACCAATCACGCCGACCACCGCGGCGAACGGTAAGGTAATATAGGGCGCATAAACGCGAAGAAAATTCCACACAACAATCATTAGGAGTCTAAAGCAGCAAATCCAATGTCAAGCGCATCACCACATGAAAACAATCACTGCCTGTCCCATCCAGGCACCAACATCACTCTGGCTGCAAGTTGCCGCGAGTTCCTCGTCCAGGAGAGAGGGGTCGTCTCTAAGAAAGGGGAGTGGTTCACAGAAAAAGCATGGACCCTGACCATGCCGAATGATCTAACGGACCATTACAGCAAACAAATTCTCAGTTAGCGGAACAGAACTCCTCCCCGTCAAAACTTTTCGCCTCTGCGCCCCCCATCCCCTCATGCCCTCCACCAAACACTCTCTCTCACATGGTTGTGCATGAGTGACTTCAAGAATTGAGAATACATCCCTTATGAGTGGTGCATCTATACTATCTTATATGAGGAAGTATAGTGGTGCATCTATACTATCTTATATGAGGAAGTATAGTGGTGCATCTATACAAAATGACAGAAACACCAGGGTTTGTTACGTAAATTATTCGTTGCTTGATATTCATTGTTTGTGGCCCTCCGGTAATTTTTCCATTTCAGAAAAGAATGTATGGGATTTGCATGAAAAGTTGTCGAACCGATTTTTCCAACTAACTTAATTCTGTTGGTTAATAATCTGGTTCGTTGGGCGAAGTGACACAGAACATACAGTACAATGCATATCAGGCGCTACTCTTCTGCTCTGTGTATGCCAGAGCGAGGAGTCGCTAACTGCCACCATGTGACCGACCCTGTGAAGTCGCTTGTGCGCATTTGTGATGGCTGCTACAACTGTTTGTCACTTGTTATAAGAATTGTGTCGTCGTGAAAGTGACGCGAGACCACTTACCTCGAATTGGAAACAAATGTTAACGATGCAACGATTGAAATTATGAGTGCTTTGTTGAGGTAGTGTCGCGTGTCTGAAGTAGTTTCTTTCTCGGACCGAAACTTCGTGAGTGTCTGGGTTGGGAACTGACACAACCGGTGTTCTGCACTGAGTGCTTCGAAAGATAAGCTCGTCCTCATTGTTGATGAGAATACTGTGTTGTATTTTTGCTCAGCAGATTTATTGCTGCGAAAGTCATAAGTGAGAGACAGTAAAGGAATAATGTCTGACGTCCCGAGTCCGGGACAGCCTCCTACGGGTGGAGGACCTCCGTCATCAGCTCCGCAGAATCAAACGTATCCGCAGTTGCAACCGCCGTATCACCCGGCAGTTGGACCTCTTCCCCCTCAATCTGTCCAAAATCCTCAGCAAATGCCTGCTGGTGGTGGTGGAATTCCTCGACAATCTCCGAGTCCCGCAGCGCCTGTTCAGCAAATGCCGGTATGTTCTGTGATCGCTTTTTAAGTTTAAGTTTGATTTCGTCATATGGTCGATTTCACTTAGGCACATCAAATCCAACATCATCCCGGAGGTCCTCCCGTCAGTCAACCAAGCATGCACCCGATGAATCCGCCCATGCCACATCATGCTGGAATGCCGCCTCAGCAAGCATACTATGCGACGCATCATCCGAATGGACCTTCTGCTGCGCCTCAGCCACAAGGACAGGGATATCCTCAAGGAATGCAAAGACCACCTCCTCCACCTTCCTCACAGGTCAACGCTCCCATTCCGCCTTACCAACAGAATATGCAACATTTACCTTCACAACGGCCGGTATGTTGAAAATTGCACTTTCATTTTTATTTTTTCTAAATTTACTTCTTGTTGTAAAGCCGGGACCTTACAGCCAAGAAAATTTGAACGCCTTGCAAAAGGCGATCACATCGATGGAAGAGAAAGGCATGCAGGAAGATCCTCGATATTCCCAGCTCGTCGCGATTGCACAAGTGCGTCAGGTTGGATGCATGGATTGTTCTTGGGTGTCACGTGCTTATTTTTTATTACACTCGTGTAGACAACGAATCCGTATGGACCACCGTCGGCTGGTGATCCAAATGCGCAGCAGAAGGCCCCAATGAGCGCTCTAACTCCTGCCCAAGTCCAGCAACTTCGTTCACAAATTATGGCTTATCGGATTCTGGCTAGAAATCAAGTACTTCCGAGCCAACTGCTGCTGAGCATTCAGGGAAGACCGCAGCAAGCGCCTATTCCTCCCCCAAATGGCGTTATGCCACCCCAGTCTATGCCTCGACCAACTACTGCTGGTTCAGAACCAAGACCGGGATATCCTCCACAGCAAGCTGGCCAAAAGATGCCAATGGCACCGATAGGTACATAATCTTGTCAGCTGACATAGCAGAGGATTTTATGCAGGTGGACTCTCCCTCTACAACAAAATTCAAGGGACCAGAAAATAATTTGTGTGAAGAGAAATTCTTTGTGGAGAGCCTTGATAATGTGGGAAGAGGACCCTTTAGCACCAACAAATGTGGGATGCAGGGAAAATTGTTGTAGATGCAGTCCACCTGTAATGAAAATTGAATGGAAAACTGTAGAACTTTTTTAAGAACCATATTATTGTCACAGGTGCTCCGATGCGTCAGCCAATGGCCGGTGGTGCCCCTCCTCAGCCAGGCTACCCTCATCCAGGTATTGGATGTGTTACTTGTAGAATAGATACTGTACCATTACATGTTTCTCATCAAAATGCTATTAAAACAGCTAGGAATCTCGAAATAATTTTTCCTCCCAAAATATGAATGGTAAAACAGGTATATAATATTTAAAAATTGAATTAAACCTTTTTGAATTAGCAATAAAATGATAATTATCGGTTCCAAGTTCTTTCTAAGAAGAAATATGCTCCATTCGATGCCTTTTGTATGTAGAATGCTTATTTAATTTCAGATGCGACCGAAAAGGTATGTTAACGTACTGATCTGGAAGATGAACGATGTAATGAACGATGTAGAACATAATGGTTAATCCGTTCCCAATTTCTTCGGAAATAACTATTGTAAATTATTAATTACAAATTTATTTCGCAAATAAAGAAATGTCGTGCAGTCAAAGTAATCAGTTTTTTTTAATGACAATGAAAGTCATACACATACTGTATATTACTGTAAATTCAAATTTGTAAGACTGTCATTTTTTGGGGTCAATTATCTGGAGAAAAATCGGCGGTAGCATGTGTTCAGTGTGCGTAATATCTATCTTTCGAAGCGGGTTACTAACATTATCTGGGTTACTTCTGAGATCGAAATTCGCTTAGTCAATATTTTTTGATGTGGGTGTTATGCATAGTTCTGTGACCTGTGTCACTCCATTCACTTTTTTTCATTTTTTAGGTTCTCCGACACTCCCAAACTCAGGTCAAGTTGGTGAACCCGTGCAAGTGCCGCAGGTGATCCAGCCGCCGCAACAGCAAACTGCCCCTGGTCCACAACATCATCCGATGCTTCAGAAGACCTCGAGGATCACTCCCTTGGCCAAGCCAATTGGCATCGACCCCGTCATGATGTTAAAGGAGAGAGAAAACCGACTTGCCGCTCGATTGGCTTATAGAATAGAAGAGCTCACCAACATAATCCCCGCTTCCATACCCGAAGATCTGAAAACGAAGGCTACCATTGAATTGAAAGCTATCCGTCTCTTGAACTTCCAGCGTCAACTCCGAGCCGAAATTATAGCTGGAATGCGGAAAGATAGTTTTCTAGAAAGTGGTCTGAATATCAAAGCGTACAAACGTGTGAAACGTCAGGGATTGCGAGAAGCCCGTTCGACAGAAAAGCTTGAAAAGCAACAGAAATTAGAACAAGAGCGTAAACGCCGTCAGAAGCATCAAGAATTCCTCAATGCCGTCCTCCAACATGGCAAAGATCTCAGAGAATTTCACAAGAACAACCAAGTTAAAATTGGGAAGCTCAACAAGGCCATCATTGCTTGGCATGTCAACGCGGAGAAGGAAAAAACTCGAGAGCAGGAAAGGATCGAGAAAGAACGTATGCGTAGGTTGCTCGCGGAAGATGAAGTGGGTTATAGAAAACTCATTGATCAAAAGAAAGACAAGCGTCTTGCGTACCTCCTCTCTCAAACTGACGAATATATCTCGAATCTTATGCAAATGGTCCAAGTGCATAAGGCCGAGCAGCGGAAAGTACAGAAGGATCAGAAGCAACGCCGACGTAGGCGCAAGAAACGTCAGGCGGAAAAGGATGACGACGATCCCAGGGTGGAAGTTAAAGAAGTTTCTTCCGGTCGACGTTTGGTTGGGGATGAAGCTCCAGTTGCATCACAGCTGGAAGCCTGGCTTGAGACCCATCCGGGTTGGGAAGCGGTTCCGAAGCAGGAAGGTGAAGGCGCGGATGACGATGATGATGAGTATGAGACCGGCGACGAAGAGTCCCATGGCTCTGGATCAGATTCAGATGATGAAGGTGAAAGAAAGACTGGCGGCCTTCATTCGAAGACCGACGACGATCGTGTCAAGGATGTCATTCACAAAGCAAAGGTTGAAGATGACGAGTACAAAACTTGCACGGGCGAAATTAATTACTATGCGTAAGTTCCCGGCTTCGCTGAAAATTCTGCTACTTGTTGCATACTGTCATAGAAGTTTTCGCGCGGCGAAAAATGAGTGGTGCAGTGCGCCTAATTTTCTTCATGCCCAACCCAATGTAAATTGCTTCACTGTAAATGGATGTCCTTTGAAGCCACAATTTTATCTCATTTTTCCATGAATCATCCCAAATCCCCTTTTTTTATCTTATTTATTCGTTTTTTAACAAAGAATTAAGATTTAAAAAAAGATAGAAATCAACTTTTGGACCACCAACAGATCGTTCGGGATTATTAATTTTACAACCATTTTCACATTGATAAGTTTTTATCTTGGCAGTTCGCAGATTTGATGACCGGATGTTTTTTGGAAAGTCATCAATAATTTTTTTTACTTTCCACAGCGTCGCTCATACGAAGAGAGAGGAAGTCACAGAACAAGCGTCGATCATGGTGAATGGCAAACTGAAGGAATATCAAATCAAGGGCTTGGAATGGATGGTTTCTTTGTACAATAACAACTTGAACGGCATTCTGGCCGATGAAATGGGTTTAGGAAAAACCATTCAAACGATTGCACTTGTGACTTATCTGATGGAGAAGAAGAAAGTCAATGGACCTTTCCTTGTCATCGTTCCGCTTTCGTAAGTTCGCTTTTCTAATATTTACGTGATGTCGTTGACGAGTTTCTTGTGGCGATTAATCTGTATTTTGGTTCTCTGCATTATCATGTGCCATCATTTACTGTGTACATTGCATGTTTTCCTCTAACTACTGTGTGTAATTGCGCAATCTTCTTGCTATTGTGTGCTCCTAATTTTTAACTAAAGCTCTTGCTCTTATAAATAAAACCCTAAATGTCAAGTGTGCTATGATGCTTTATTTTTAAGTTTATTTAAATGAGAGAACATGAAATTACTTGTACATTGCATGAAGGAACTTAAATCAACCCGCGGAAAGGAATCCTCAAAGTTCCATTCTGCGCGTGTGGAATCTTGTCTAAAAACTTCGATCTGTCTAGAATCCGAAAGATTTGTTAAAGGAAAGAATTTCTAAATTTAAGCTGGTTTTCCGCCGTTGCTACGAAAAATTTGGGAAATTCTTGAGCTTTTTCGTGTCGCACCGTTTAGTCATTTACGTTTCAGGAAATTTTCTTGAATAATTGAGACTACTGCATTCAATTTGTGAAAAAACGTTCGTTTTCAGAACTCTGTCGAATTGGACGATGGAGTTCGAAAAATGGGGTCCATCCGTTGTCGTCGTAAGCTACAAGGGATCTCCCGGACTTCGTCGATCCATTCAGGCCCAGATGAAAGGCGCAAAATTCAACGTTCTCCTGACTACCTACGAATATGTCATAAAGGATAAAGCCATCTTGTCAAAAATCCGCTGGAAATACATGATAATCGACGAGGGTCATCGTATGAAGAATCATCACTGCAAATTGACGCAGATCTTGAACACTTTTTATATTGCCCCGCATCGCTTGCTTCTTACTGGCACGCCATTGCAGAACAAATTGCCGGAGTTGTGGGCTCTTCTCAATTTTCTCTTGCCGAGTATTTTCAAATCTTGCTCAACCTTTGAGCAATGGTTCAATACTCCGTTTGCAACCACTGGCGAGAAGGTGGAGCTGAATGAAGAAGAACAGATTTTGATTATTCGTCGGTTGCACAAAGTTTTGCGGCCGTTTTTGCTGCGTAGATTGAAGAAGGAAGTAGAATCGCAATTGCCGGATAAGGTGGAATACATAATCAAATGCGAAATGTCCGGACTGCAATTGGCATTGTACCGGTAAGTCAACTCTTTTGGACAGTTGATAGAACTTTTTGTTTTGTAAATCTCCAATTTTATTTGTTTTTCCTGTCGATAGGCACATGCAAGCCAAGGGAGTGTTGCTGACTGATGGCTCAGAAAGGGGCAAAAATGGCCAACGTGGGGCGAAAGCGTTGATGAACACCATCATGCAGCTTCGAAAGCTATGCAATCATCCATTCATGTTCCAGTACATCGAAGAAGCCTATTGCAAGCATGCCGGGTTTAACAATACTGTTGTTTCCGGGTAAGTTCGGTTTAGTTTCCTCATTTATGATAATTTCAACAAAAAAAGTATGTTTTCAGGCCCGATCTTTATCGAGCGAGTGGAAAATTTGAGCTGCTGGATAGGATTCTCCCCAAGTTAAAAGCTACTGGTCATCGTGTTCTGTTGTTCTGTCAAATGACGCAGTTGATGACTATCATGGAAGATTACTTGACTTTCCGTAACTTCAAATACCTGCGTTTGGACGGAACGACGAAGTCAGATGATCGTGGTCAGTTGTTGGCTAAGTTCAATACCAAGGAATCTCCTTATTTCCTGTTCTTACTGTCAACCCGTGCCGGTGGCTTGGGTCTTAATCTTCAGGTAAGTTTTGAATTTCGTTTCGCCGAGTTTCCAAAATGCCGAATTTATTGAACTATTTGTTGGAGTGGATAATTCCTGCATTTGTTGGAAATCTTGCTGAGAAATCGGTCCGATTCTATGCATTTTCCTGTTTCTTTTATTACGATGTTCGTGTTGCTGGATGGTTGTCGTATTGAATACCTCATTTTTTCAACTTTTTTAATCTTAAGGTCTATTTGTTTTGGGCTTCCGAGGGGAATTTGCCAATTTTTGCATTTTGATTCTCATGGATGTGACGAAAAATTCGATAGTTGACAACGCACCAATACCCAAACTTTCTACTCGGAAAATTACCTGGAAAATGCCCATTTAAAAGTTTTTAAAAATCATGGAAAGGAATTCGAAAAAAACATCTTAGAGGTCTTGTTTTAAATTCGAGTTAATAGCGTCGGATTGTGCGAATGAGAAAATTTTTTTTACTCCTGCTCAATTAGGCTGCGGATACGGTAGTCATTTTTGATTCTGACTGGAATCCACACCAAGATCTCCAAGCTCAAGACAGAGCTCACCGCATTGGTCAGAAAAATGAGGTCCGTGTCCTTCGTCTGATGACGGTCAACAGTGTGGAAGAACGCATCCTCGCCGCAGCGAAATACAAACTCAATATGGACGAGAAGGTCATTCAAGCTGGAATGTTCGATCAGAAGTCCACTGGTTACGAGAGGAAGCAATTTCTTCAGTCAATTCTCACGCAGGACGAAATGGAAGAAGAGGAAGAAAATGAGGTCCCTGATGACGAAACGGTCAACCTGATGATTGCTCGCTCCGAAGAGGAACTTCAGAAATTTCAGGCCATGGATTTGGAACGTCGCCGCGAAGAAGCCAAGCTGGGGGCTAACCGGAAACCCCGACTGATGGAAGACTCAGAACTTCCTGCTTGGCTAATGCGCGAAGAAGATGATATGGACGAAACTCTCGAAGAGGATGACGAAGAAAAGTATTATGGTCGTGGTTCCCGCGCCCGAAAAGAAGTGGATTACTCTGATTCGCTAACTGAGAAAGAGTGGCTTAAAGTCATCGGTGCGCAGTTGGACGAAGATGGGAATGAAATCATAGAGGACGAAGAGGACGACTACGGATCGCGTAAGAAGCGACGCGGAAGTGAGCAGCCGAGGAAGGAGAGGGGGCGCACTGGGCCTCGTGGCCAAAAGCGGAAGTTGGACTTCGAAGGTGTCGAAGAAGAAGAAGAGGAAGGGGTACAAACGAAGAAGAGGTCAGGACGACCTCCTGGCAGTGGAATGGCTGGCAGGCCGAGCAAGCGAAAGGATGTTACGCCATTCATGATAAACCAAATGAGGAAGCTTGTCAAGATAGTTGTTAATTACACGGATGCGAATGACCGTGTGTTGAGCACTCCGTTTTTGAAGCTGCCCTCGAGGAAGGAACTTCCGGATTATTACAGGATCATCAAGAAGCCCCTTGATATCTACAAACTCAGGCTGAAGATCAACAATCATCAGGTAGTGCAGCTTGTGTACTTGTTTTTTTTTTCGAACGTTATAAAGGTTTATTCTTTAAATATTTAACTTAACCAAACGTAATGACATTTAATCGACTACTGTTGCCTCATTAAATTCATAGTCTTCCAACGTCTAGTGTGTGACAGGAAAGTTCTGATTGTGACAAGTAATTGATAATTCTAATTTTTCATCTTGTTTATAGTATGCAACCTTGGATGAGTTGGAGGCCGACTTCATGACCATGTGCAAGAATACGCAAGTATACAATGAGGACTCTTCCTTGATATACGCGGATTCCATCGTTCTTCAGACCGTCTTCACAAATGCGCGGGAGCGGTTGGAACAGGAAGCAGAAAACTCGGAATCGAGAGAAGAGGACGACACGAATGACGCCGCAGAAGGCGACGAGGAAGAATCTAACATGGGCGGCGGTCAAAATGATGACGGTTAGTACAGTAATTTTAAAAATCGTTTCTTCGAATTTTTCTTCTCGATGAATTGATTGATCTTGATCAATGCTCACCGTTGCCTTTCAAATTTTGCAGGTGAAGAAGATGAAGATGAAAACGACGATGATGAGGAATTCGAGGAAGATGATGATGGACCGAAAAAGGGGAAGCCAAAGAAACCGCGCACACCGAAAGGAGAGTCTTCGCGCGGTCGTGGCCGTAAAGGTCGTCCTAGCGCCTCGACTCGCAAATATGTCGAAGACGAGGATGAAGATGAGGACTGAATGAAGTTCGGAAAAATTCCCTGGAGCAAATTTTAGTTTGCTAATTTTTTTGCGTATAGCTGTTTTGTTGTTGCGTTTCATCGGCCTGTTTGCACATAAATTATGTTCGGTTTCTATTTAGCATGGATGTTCATTCTTTGCTCCGAACGAAATCGACATCAGGTGTCTCTCAGCGTTTTGGTGTGTATCGCGAATGATTGTATGGGACGAAATATTCAGTTTTTTCTGCTTTTTAAATTCCGAGTCTCATTTAAATTATTTTGCATATATAAAATGTGCTTAAAATTTTTCTTTTTTCTGTTCGTGTAGATTTCTTCCCCTTCTCTGATCCCTCGACCATTAGAAAAATGGCACTTAGCATCGAAGAAAATTTAGGGTCTGTGTTGCGCGATGAAACTTTGCCAATGAAGCAGCGATTTAGGGCTCTTTTCTCTCTTCGAAATCTGAAAACGGACGCTAGTGTCGATGAAATCGTGAAATGTTTTGAAGTCGGGGACTCAGCCCTGCTGAAACACGAACTAGGTTACTGTTTGGGCCAAATGGGCAATAAAAGAGCCGTCGATTCACTAGTTAAGGTGCTGAGCAACGTTCAAGAAAATGCTATGGTACGGCACGAGGCAGGTGAGTAATTCCGAAGTGTTTTCGAAAATCTAAAATTGGTAGGTTCGTGATTTTATTCAACTCTGTTCTTACTGAAGATCAGAAGGCTTCTTCTAAGGCTTTCTTGTTTAATAAAAAGAAACTAATCTAAGTCTAATCCAGCACGGTCACATTTATTACTGATTAATTTCAATTCCGTGTGGTCGAACCTTAAGCCTGACATTTTTGCAGATTTTAACGTTTGATTACCCACGTTCTGTACAGTATACCGTTCTTCGTTGATGTCTTAATTATGAAGTTTTGACACCTCATTCCAATGAAAATTCAACATTCTCACCTTCTGCCTTCTTCGTGCAAGATTTAATGGGGGTTCTCTTAATGGGAATTTTTTCATTTTAATGGGTCGTATTTTTGGAAAAATCTATATTTCCCGAGTTTTAATTGCAGAGATAATTTTTGAAGTTTCCTTCAGGAATTTTCTTCTAATGGCCGTCGAAGTTCTTCGTCTTCGAAGTGCAATCTGATACTGTACGATATTTGACGATGAATGGTGACTCAATGCATTGTTTTTTTTTATTTTAGGAGAAGCTCTAGGAGCTTTGGGAGCATTTGAATCTCGAGACGTGCTGCAGAAATTCGTTTCTGATCCCATTCCCGAAGTCTCTGAAACGTGCCAACTTGCGCTTTTGCGCCTCGAGTACATGGAAAAATTCGGATCCGTGGACATATCGCCGTATGACAGCGTTGATCCTGCGCCAGCTATTAAAGAAGAAAAATCCGTCTCGCAATTATCCGATTGCCTCCTGAATTCGTCCGCGACACTCTTCGATCGGTATTGCGCCATGTTCTCTTTAAGAAACAATGGATCAGCTGAAGCGCTTGCTGCTTTGGGGAAAGGTGAGTCCCTTCAGATAAACGGATGCTGCACTTCGGAGTTTCTCGTAATTTCAAGATTTGTGAAACAATTTTTAATATCCGCTCTTCAACGGAACCCTTGCGTAAAGTTTTTTGTTGTTGTCATATTCTTGAGAAGCAGCAAATTAAAACTTGCTTATTCGTTCGGAATTTCTTAATGACTCTCTTCCTGAACTGAATTAGTTTGTGATTTTTTTCATTCATTTCCAGCCCTGAGTTGTCCGTCGAGTGCTCTTTTTCGACATGAAATTGCTTACGTTCTGGGTCAGTTGGAAGAGAAAGCTGCCCCATGTGTCGAGGAACTTGCGACGAGACTCGGGGATGAAGAAGAGAATCCTATGGTGCGTCACGAATGTGCAGAAGCACTCGGAGCCATTGCCACCGACTCCGCCATGAAAGTTCTGGGCGACTACAGAGCTGATAAAGAACGAGTTGTACGAGAGAGTTGTGAAGTTGCCCTGGATATATGTGATTATCAGAATAGCAATCAATTCCAGTATGCATTGATTGAGCAGGCTCAAGGATGATGTGTGCTTCTTTTAATTTTTGGAAGTATACGCGTCTTGGCTGCGTGCCTGCTTTTGGTCATTTTATGATCTTGCTGTTCTTTTCAGGGACTCTTGTGATGAATCGAAGAAGGGCACGTTTCATGTGTTCAAGTATTCTGTATTATGAAATCGATTTTGCCTAAAATTTGAGGCTTTTTCTTCAATACAACTACTGATTTATCTAAACTAATGAAACTGTTATTGCCTTTCCCCATATGATCAAAAGTGATGAGACCTTGAGATGCAGACCTAATTAGTATTGGGGCCTTGTCTGTATGCTGAAACATTTGCATGTTGGATCTTGTTTCCCCATAGGCTTCAATAGTAACTCATTTAATTGGTTCTCCAGTTCATCTAAAATGAGAAATAAATTCCCAAGAAATCTAATAAAATGTGTTTCTGAACCAAAATATATAGAATGTAACTGTGGAAGCAACTGCACAGAATCTGATATTCTGGCATCTAAAGGGCCCAAAAAAGCAAAGAAGAAGTATAAATCTTGCTGTACTGTGCCCAGATGATGAAGATTCAAAAAAGATTATCACAAAATGAACCTTTTTTGATCATAAATTTGAGTAAAATTTTCATTTTTGACTTCTATGAATATGAATAGTTTAATTTGTTCAAGATATATCAAAATTTTGAAAGAAAAAAATTTAGATTTTGATGGAAAAGTGTCCAAAAGAAATGTTGAGATTTGTTTTGGTGTCAGGTTTAATTTTTTTAAATTTGGAGTGTACCCAAGTAAAATCTTTGTATGGCAGGGTGTCTGTACTTAGGTGTCTCACTGTATCATACATAATTGGCTGCAGCATGACCTTTATTACAAGGATGTCTTTATTTTTGAGATCATTCACCATGTCTCAAAACCTTGGATGGAAATGAGTGGCTCAAGGAAGCTGACTTGATATCTCTTTGTGAATTATATTTGACCTTGTTTATTGAAGTTCTATGGTATAGGTAAATCTTGTTACGACAAACCTATTTGGGCCAGACCGGCCAGTAAGATAATCATGCCAAGAAAAAACAATTGTTAAGAACTAAACATTTTGGCTATTTTGTGGGGACCCAAAAAATACCAATTGAAGACAAGAATTTTTTATTTTATAGTACAGTATTTAACGTATATGCAAAAGAAGTCCAGCATAAAACCAGTCGAAAGCTTCTAAATCATATGGAACAACATTGATTCTATTCTGGACTTCAATTACTTTTTACAATTTCACTGAAACACTAAGGTTAGATGTCGCTTGTGTTGTATGAACTTGAAAAGTAAAATTTTTTTAGTACTAGTCAATTCTTGAAACTGCTGGGAGCATTTTATTAGAGAACTGTTGGAATCTTGACCAAAGAAACATGTGTTGTCTTTTAAATCTTCGTGGGTCTTTCTTCTGGATGGTTAAGGATTTTCATAGATGTGGGTTGAGAAATGTTGATGTGTAGAAAAGGGTCAGATCAAAGAAGCAAAGTAAAATGAGTGTCCTTATCAATGGGGCTGCTGTACGTTCAATGATTGTGTAGAGAGGACGTACTTGCCGACACCATTGTGAAAAGTAACCCGCGTCAGCATCTCTCACGAGGGGTTGGTGCAATTTTTGGAAGTACCCTTTACTTCATAAGGGTACTAATGGTTGATCAACACAAGGAACGGAAGACTCTCTTCATTCTACGCACACGTAGATCCAGCCGGCTTCTTCGTCTGTTGACATCGTTGGACTAGATAATCTAATGCAGTATGTTGCATTTGAGGAAGGTATGACGGAAAATTTGTCATATCCATAATGAGTAATCCTGCCAGGTTCCATATGGTTCTGTATGAAAGTGAGAGTTATTGAGCTGCAAGTAGGATATTTTGATGATACTACAACCCACTAATAGAATTACTTCGAATGGTTTGAGTACATAGTGGATTAATTAACTCCTGCTCAAGGATAAGAAAGGTGTCCCACGCTTCGAGGGGTCCTGCTGCACTGTGGATCCCAAACACAGTACAGTACTTCTGTTTTTGAAGTTAGGGGCACTGTTATTGTAAGAGCGTACTGTGTTCATGAAATTCTATACAGTATTCTATAATTTTATATTGTTCTTACAGGACGCGTACGGTATTATGGATACTTCTTCTATATTACATTAAATACAGTATAAGCAAACTTACGCAGCATATATAAGTCTTCAAAATAGGAAAGATCTTCTTCACCCTATCCCATAATAGTTTTACGGATGTCAAGAAGTTGAAACCATGCTAAATACAGACCTCTCTGTTCAATCAAGTATAAGGAAATATATGGACCGTTTTGATCCATAAAAAAATAATGAATACTATCGTAATTTGACAATATTCACCCATATATCTTGGAAAAGTCGTATTGTACTCGACAGCATACTGTGTATGCATCTTTGATTTATATCTTTGATTATCTCCTCTGATTGTCTTGTTGAAAAATAATTCAAACAAATTAAATTTTTAGGGATCCTCTATACTATATCCCTATATGTAATATCTCCAAGACAATTATTTAACCTTACATGAAAAGGCGTATATTTTAATTGAGGGATTTCTTGTCACAAGTTTTGAATGACATAAAAAATTTTATCGGATAGATACAGACCACGTATAATAAAAGGTGTGTTGAAACGTAGATAGTGACAAATGATGCTGAACCATGGATGATTTTAACCCTTTGAAAACATCAGATTAAAATTGTTCGTATCACTTGAGGAAAATATTCCATCTTCCTTTTCTTTTCTAAAAAGAATCCAGGTTTTCCCAATTATCGTCATATACTTTTTCATGTCTATATCACCTCTGCTTACCATAGCCATTATTACGCATTAGTTTACGACAGATGTCGCTTTCCACCATCCTCTGATGTGCAGTATGTTGCCGGTACGTGAGAGTAATACAGTATACCAATAAGGTTTTCTGGACAAAGACTCTTTGTGATGATTCACGAGCTAGGGATCATGAGCGTTATTAATTTTGTGATGGATTTATGATTGTTTCATTTGTGTATGAATTTCTCACGTGCTGTATTAATTGAAACTTCTTGCTTCGGGTTAGAAGAAGGATGGCGTATTCCTCGGTGATGGTGGATTCAAAACCCGATAAACAGGTGTTCTACGCTTCAACATTTTTTGAGTTTAACATCCATCGACTGATAGCTTAATTATAAAATTCATATTCCAGCCATTCCAACTCCTGTTATCCGTGGTACGATCATTGTCTGCATCGGAAGATGACGCTGCGCGAGAGGAGCAGCGCAAAAATTTGGACAAGGAGTTCCAGAAAAGTGATGCCAAATTGAATTCCTTCGTAGCATCCGGTGAATCCCAGATCCGAACTGTGATGCAAGTACGTCCGTATTTTAATCTTTCAATTGCTATTCTCGGATTCTATGCAAGTGTTGCCTGTTGTGAAAAATTTACTTTACATTTTATAGACATTTTCCGAAGAAGTGGGAGAGCAGGTCAACGTACGCAAGGTCGCCGATGAATTGAACCGGTCACTTATCGGTTGCAAAGCACGCTTCAGGGAACACAAGGACCACGTTCGTCAATTGTATCAAGAAGGAGAAAAGCATGACTATTACGTGGACCTACTGAACAGCATGTGCGAGCTTGAACAAGTGTTCATGAAGTGTGGACTAATGCCTATTTTTGCGCAGAATCTGGTTGAAGGAGTCGCCGAGGAAAGTTGACCTGCTATTGAAAGCGGGAAAATATGAAGAAGTCGCTGAGCGTCTGGTTGCTGCATGCAAGTTGGGAGAAGGACCCTTGAACCAAGTCGATTCATTGCGTGACGTACAGGCAGAAGTTAATCGTCGTCGATCTGTGAGATATATTTACTTATATGTCTGTGAAAATTTCTTAACATTTCCCTCTCTTTCACAGGATATACAACAGAAAATTTTGGCAGATCTCCATTCTCAGCTGTACGAGAAATCGATCAAAGAGGCTCTTGACAGAAGAAAGCGAAAAGTTCGGAATCTCCGCAATTTGCAGCCAATATTCCAAGGCTCGTTCATTGGGGATGGAGAAGACTTCAAACGTTCAGCTACAGCGTATTTGGCTGGATTGCAAGAGTTGGTTGAATCAGACACGAAGCTTGTGACATCATTCGGATCAGGGGAGCATTCTTCACCCGCCAACGTAGCTTCTGTTGCTGGCGCTGAGAAAAAGTGGGAAGAAGTGCTCGGAGAAATCGCTGCATGTCTCGTGAAACTTGGAAATATTGAAGATAATGGAATGGTTAGTGGTGTTTTCCGGTTTCCGAGTGTTGAAATCCTACGTCTCAATATATGCCTATTCTGAAAGACTTTCGTTTATCCCAACGATATTCCTCGATTCATAGCAATTTTTGAAAATTTACTATGTTTCCGCCGTGTGCAGCGTTCTTTTGCTAGAAAAATTACTTTCCATTCTCGTGAATTGGACATTTTGAATGCATTGGTGCGAATATTGTTCTAAAAGTTGCGTAGTTCCAAATATCATTTTTGGGTAATTCGGCGGAACATTTTTTTCCTGGGCTAGAGAAATTTCTTCAGTTTATAATCTGTAAATGATTGTGTGTATCCACCGAGTATGGATTTTTCGTGACATATGAAAAGTATTCGAATTTCTTCGACTCAAAAGGATTATTGGGGTTTTTTTTATATAGGAGAGTAGAACTTCTAGCTCGGACCAACTCGCCGGAATCGTAATGGAACTGGGCAACGACTTGCCGCGCAAACTGGTGTCGGTAGTGAAAAAAATCGGCGATGAAATTCGATTGAATCCTAGTCCGAAAGTTGACGTGGTTATTCAATGCTGCAACGGTATTCCTGGTGGAAGTGCTGGGGATATGGTGATTGATGAAGATTCTCCTTACGACCTCAGTTTGCAAACGCAAGTCCAGGTCGTTTCGCTTGTGTGTCCGCCGTTGATCGACTTCTTTTCGACGGTGTTCCACGCTTTCCATGCTATTGCCATGCGTCACAAATTGTTGTTGGAGAAATTCTCCAAGGCCTCGAAAACGAAAATTCTTTGCTATGATGATTACTCCATCTGGTTTGAAATTCAGAACGTGGTGAGTAGATGAAAAATTACGAATTTATTTGAATTCGATGAAGGACGCGTTTAGTTCTGATGGGTTCTTAAGCCAGATGATTACATTTATTGGCAAGTTGTCAGACGTATTTTCTTCGCTTTAGCAGTGTACCGAAAAATGTATTACGCTAGTTGAATGCATCAACTTTTAAATTGAAATATCTGATCTGAGGCAATGCCATACTACGACAATAAAAAAGAAACGCTTCGAATTGTAGTAATGTACTTTCTTAAGCTAAGAAATTAATTCTGCAAGTAAGTAATGTACAGTACGCTGAGAATATGGCGCACTGTTGATGTTCGCTGATGAAATACAGTATTAGTGATTGCATTATTAGTGTTTCTTTCATCACGTATTCAGTAAATGTAATTTTAAGTTTTCCTTCTAAATTGAAAATTGGCTACAGGATCGTTGTCAATGATGTTATCCGATATTCATAAGGGTGGATTTCGTTTTTTTTACGACCCAGGACGATGCGTCCTGAAAAGAACAGCTGTTGTACTGTATTGGCATTGATATGCGTTTAACTGGTGTTGGAATGTAAGCAGTGCAGAATTGTACGTCCCGTTTTTATTTTCCAGGTAAAAGCTTTGCTGACAGACTATTTGGATCTGCAAAATTTTCAAAATCCATCAGGAACTTCCGTAACATCGTCATCTGCGGATCGAATGGCGTCAAATCCAATGCAAATTTCTGGGGTTACTATTGATGACGTGAACTCGTTGTTTGTGAGGAAAAGAACAAATGTGAAGTAAGTACTGAAAAACGTTTCTCACGTTCCTTTTCGTCGTTTCAAAAAGTATGCTTTCGTTCGACGTAATTCCAGGGAAGTGCAGGAAGCTACATTGTTCTCGTTTGACAATTCGGTGGAAATGATGCAGTCAGAGCTGACGAAAACTTCCCAACGCGTCCATTTTGTGGCTGGAATGCCGCACAATAGAATGATGCCAAGACAAGATTCTCTTGCTGGAGAACACATTTTGGTATGCCCTGCAAGTCCGAAGAACATTGCGCTTTTGTACCACACCGTTTCAGACTTCGTCGGACGTATGGAAGCAGAAACGTGCGAAACTCCAGGGTGAGTTACGCGGCTCACGATTCGTCAATATATTTCCGGCGGTCGTGGCAGTTATTCTAGTTCATTACAAAGCACGAACAGGTGGACTCCCCCAGCAACAATCTTGTCTACAAAAATTTTCAGGGCGTGCATTTTTTTGTTGCTTCCTGTAGGCAGTGTAGGGTTTCTCTACGGCAAATTTTCTTAGAAACGAATTTTTCTGGTCTCCTGAGTTTCGTTGTAGATAAGTCAACCAGAATTCATTGATATAAATATACTGTATACAGTTTTGAATATTTAAATAAAAAAAAAAGCTTACGAGGATATCCTTGTTCACGAGCGCAAACCGATTATGATTTCGCATTTGGCGTAAAAAAAAATAATTTGGCCAATTGAGATTGAGATGGCCACTCGAAAAAGCTGGTTCATTTTTCGTACCAACTACTTTCAACCATATGTGACATATGTGAAAACTTCAAAGGCATCTACGAAAATGTGATGTCATTTTCAAGTTCTAGTGGCAACCAAGACTCACGAAAGCTAATGCTGACCTCGAGTTTCTTGAATTGAATGTTTAGTATACGAACTGTGCAATGGAATCAGGCACCCGCGATCCGCGTATTTCTTTGAGAGGCACGAAACACAATCCTTCGAAACATTGACGACTAGATCTCAGCTTATTTCAAGGTCAGATACATTTCGGGAAGTGAAAATTCGCTAGCACTGTTTGTAGAAGGTTTGTGGTGTTTCAGGATTCAATTGGAAATTTCAATGCTAAAATAAGAGAAAATTGATTCATGAATGCCGATGCTTTTTAATGCGCGAGATTTTTAAATGTCCGTAATATTTTTTTTTAAGTTTAATGGACATTACTAAATGTTTTGCAGTTCGGAATCAAGTAATCTGACGAAATTCGTTAAAAGCTGCATTGAAAACGTGCTGATACCGCATATTGGAATTTCTCTGGATCGTTCTTTGGATCGGACATCTGCCAAATCTCCGGATATTTGGCGTGAAGTGACAACACCTGCTGAGCAGAAGAAGTACAGACTCGTCTCTCCAGTTCTACGAGTAAGTTCTATAAATTTTACCAACACCTTTGCATACTTCTTTTTTCAGCTTCAAAATGAAAAATTATGCCGATCAATTTCAGAATACGGTGGTAGTCGTGGAAAGCATAAAAACGGTTATGGAAATGGTGGAAAGAATATGGCTGTGGAGGGAGAATTTCGCAGAGAAAACGTTCTCGCATTTAAAACAGTACTTCGAAACTTGCCAAGCTGCATTTCGAGGATTGACTCAGCCAGAAAGTGAAGACAAACGCATCAAATCTGCGGTGTTGGCGCAAGATGACGACTTGATACGTCGCCTTAAATCCTTCCCTAATTGGACCGCTGCGCAGCGTGTGGAAGCTGCGGAAGCACTTCATGCAACAGAGGTGAAATGAAAGATGTTTACTAGTGAATGGCTGCATTGTGTTGAATAGACGTTTTCGCGGGACAATAGGAATATCTCTTGAATATCAATTCTATCATTTCTATGTGTTGAAAAAAACTGTTCGCTAGACGGTATAAACCGAGCTTCAAGGGGATGGAAAGCCTCTGAAAAACCTGCCAGCTTTTGAAATTTCCTGTAACCTCTTTTGGATTTCGCTTTTAAAAACTCCTCGGAAAACATGGAAACGCTGTAAGCAATGCATTCAAAAAGAAAAAGAAAAAAAAAGGAGGACCGTGAGCTGCTTTTTCTTGCGCTTTCGTATGGTTGTCCCTTACTAGGCATTGTTTATATTATTTAGTGGACAGTGTGTTTGAATTTTCTCGATTCCTTGCGTTTTTCAGGCTGGCAAGAAGAGTGGAGCGAACCAGTGGAGCCTTAGCTGGCAACAGGCGAGTCTAAGACTCGATATGGAGGAACTGTGGCAGCGCGAGGCGGACATTTTGTTGAGCATGTCTGGGGGGCTACCAACCCGCACATCGAATATCGCCGCTGACGAGATCATATCTGATGCGTCCCAGTTGCGATCACTTGCGCTGCTTGAAGAATCCATGGCATGGTTCAGCAACGAAATCCTCGTGTTCGTGAGTTTCTTGGGAATGATGGCGACGGAAGAAGATGCCCCTGATGGGAACATCATCAGTGCAGAAAAGAGCAACGTTATTAGACCTGAACCTGCGAGTGGAAAAACGAAACTGGCTTCTTACGGTGACGAGCTGAAGAAGCTTGCGGTCGATTTCCAAGCCCTGGCGGACACTTGTTTGATGGTGCTTCACTTGGAGGTTAGTTCGACGCTAGAAAAAGTTTTCTGAAGTTGATGAACAAGTGGGCTCGTTCGATAATATGCATAAAATGCTGCATGATTAGGCATTTCTGTTCATATTTTAGCATATGAACCGATTTAATGAATTTCTTGCATACAGGGTGGAATACCATGTTTACTCAAATTGTGCGCCCTTTTTTTTGTCGAAGTAACTAGGATAAAACGAGGGTGGGCTTCATAGGCGGAGATGACGTTTAAATTTTTTTTTTTAGCTCAGGTGCGCAGCATGCTTGATTCCAAGGGGGAATTCCTAATTAATTTTTACGGAACATTTAGAAATGCCAAAAACGGAAAATCAACATTCAAATTTACTAAAATTGAATTCAAAATTTAGACTGTGGTCTATTTTATTTTTCAAGTACTGTATTTCAATCTTCAGACTGGGTGCTCGTCTTACACGAGAATACATTTTTATCGAAATTTTGGGCTGACATTTTCAGGTGCGCGCCTGACTTGAGTAAGGCACGCACCTGAAAATGCTTGTTACTTGAGTATATACACGTACAGTGTTTTTTAACGAGTGAAACAACTATTATTGCGATCACTTCATTCTATGGTTGCATCAATTCAAAAGAAACATCAGTTCGATCCTTGTGGGAGAATTTCGCAACGTTAGCATTCTGGGGAACTTGGTGAAACTGGACATAAGTCATGAATCACATCTGGTATGAGGGAAGCCACTCAACATTATTGAAGCTGAAGAGTAATGAAGCCATTCTGCAGTTGGAAACCCTTCGTCATTGCAACAGGGGTGTGAATTCTTTCGGCTTCTTTCCGGATGAGTTCATAAAAAGCCAGTCCTTGTCCGTTCCACCAACTGCGTCTGTGTCAACAACCATCGCGTGGGGCGTAAATGGAGGTGTGTGCAACCAATGCACTGCAGGCAGAGTCAGTTCAAATGAGTGGTTTTTTGTAAGTAGATACAGATTTAAAACTGGATTCACAACGGGTTCAATTTTTTCTTAGCTCGATCAATGCTCCAGATTTGTAACGACAGTACCAAAATTTAATTTCCGTGTAGATGTCGCCTGAATTCAGCAAATTTTTCAAGGTCTGAAGTAGATTAAATTACAGCACATTATCGTTGCAGTCTCCAGAACAGTTAATGATTAACAAATTGAAGGAAAATGTCTCAAGAGAAAATGCTGTTCAGAAGTTGGAATCTGCTCATGGCGACATCTACAAGCGGACAATGACTTAATTCTTCATTGAGTTTCAGGCTGTGGTTGAGAATATGAAGATGATTTTGTAGATGTCGCTTGTGCGTATGGTGTTTGTTGACCCTGTTGAGAAAAAAAAAACAAGTACAGAAACTTCGTTGAATTAAAGAGGTCATCATGTGAAGTAATATTGATTGTTGAAGTTGGACATGTTTTGAATCACGCAAATCTTTGAAGGAAACCACTCATTTTAACTTACTTGATTTTGGACGCATTTTCATCTGGCGACGCACCTGAGGCAGCCTCCCACACTTCAATGGGGCTTACGGTTGGCATTTCCTCGCCAGTGACATTTTTGTAGATTTCCGCGGGTGTAGGCACACCTGGTGGTACTACAGCCTGCTGCGCAGCCAGAACACCTGCGTAGAATATCAGACCAAGTATTGTCAGCTGAAACATTCATCAAAGGCAGGACGCCATCTTTGCGTATTGCTCTTGCTTGCCACCAAGCTGTGCTGCATTGAGTAAATTCAATTAAAAGAATAACAGTAATGGAGAATAAATATTTATTTCTGGGAAGTAGTATACGCGTATCCCCGCCGGAAGACAAGGACGCCGTGGTATGGAATGCCAAGTCCTTGTCAGACATCATCTGAACCCTTTCCCCACTTCAACAGGGTTTTTTTTCTTCCTTCATCTTAATTGTAGGCCTAAAATTTCACAAGTGTTTCTCAAAGAGCTATAAAATGTGATGATACAATATTTTGTGGTTACCAAAGCCTGGAAATCCTGTAGTACAGCATTTTTATGATGAAATTCAATTCACATTTTTCAGTCCAGTTTCTTCATTTCAAGGTTCACGATAACTTGTGGGATCATCAGGAAATGGAAGACACCGTGACAGGTTTTCCTTCGGATTTCGCTTTCTTATTGCTCTTATGACATGAAATGGTCTTGAGGTTTATAGTTGAGATGCCTGAGCATTAGTCGTTTCTGCTTAGTCTTTTCAAAGTGATTGTCGGACTGGCCAAATTTTTTGGCATGTTCGCTCTGGGGTTCTATGCGGGAGCAGTAGCAAATCAGAACTATGCCAGCGAAGTGCCCAAGGTCCTTACCCCGGTTGATTACGCTGAAAAGATGCGCAAGTTTCTTGACGGCAAGTGACTCCATAATGGATGCACGATTTTATACAGTTTCCAAGTCTGTTTATTCACCTGTCTGGTTATTTGAGTAATGGGGTAATCAATCATTCATTCAGTGAAATCACTGAATCACCTGTTTTTGTACCTCAGAATGGATGAGATATTTTGGCGGCGTTTCTTATATTTTTGCTAACTTTTTCTATCCTCGCGGAGAGAAGCACACTTGTAAAATTTCATGGCCGTACTCATGCTGGAACTACTGAACATTCTTGATATTGTACTTAATTTCAAAATGTCTTGGAATTTGTGAAGCGGAGAAATTATTTTCTTGCAGCATTTTTGAGAAATCTGAGCCCACTTTTATTTCATTTTTCATTACACTTTTAGCGGATGGCCTTGAAATGGCTGAATACGATCCTGTTCCAGCAAACTTTTTCCATGAACAGATTTTGTAAGTATGAACTGCAGCAGTTTGCAAGATATTCGAACGATGCAAACAACATTCAGTCTTTTCCTAAACATTTCTTGCGAATTTTTATTATTTTTTATTTCAAGAAATAAATGTTCGCATGCACTGAAGATTTGCACGGTTCATTTCAGTAGCGTACTTGGATTTTGGTTGCTGTATCCCCTTCGAATTGGCATGGCCAAAGGTTTATTTCACAAATTGGTCTGATTAGTTCGTACATCAGCTCATCTCATGTTAGGGTTCCAGAAAAGGAAAAAGTGACTCCTGTGTGATTCATAGCATTTTTATGATTTGTTATAGTGGTGGTAGATGTCACTGGTAGTCAAAATACGTTTGGTACATTGGTACAGTATCTCTTTTAAATTGAGTCATCATTTCTGCGCGATAGAATCCAACTACCGTATCATGTTGGAGATGATTGGGTTTTGTTGGATATTGTGGGGAAATAGAGGTCTAGGGAAGAGATTTCGGATTTTAAAGATTCTTTTCAAAATGTACAATTGAATTCGACGAAAGCGTGAGTTTTAACCAAGGTTTGAGACGAAAAATCCGGAAGTACATCGCCCAGAAGTTTCTGAGAAACTTGCGCTGTAATATTTTGCGAAGAAGTACTGTTTTACGCATTCTAAAAAGCGCGATTCCTTCCGTTCCGTTTCGTGCGTGAGGAACGTGGAAAAATCTACTGTATATGCCATTTGTTATTGGTTTTTGTTTTCTCAGTAGAATGGCTGAATAGGATTGATGCATTTCTTAATTTTTATTGAGTCATTTGAGACGTAACGAGAAGTAAATATTTTGCGCTTCATGACATGTCCTGCCATGCGTACAATATTTTCATTAGGCTGCTCGTGATTTCAATACAAAAATTCATGTTGAACAATTTTTAATTGATCTGTACCCTGTTTACAGTACCAGTTCATGCGAATTCGGAAATCCTTTCAAGATGACCTCGTTAATTCACCTATTTCACTTTTTTTTTTTCTTTTCAAGGTACGAGTACGATGCATGTACTTTTTGTTCCCGTTGATAACCGGGGGAGCCTGGGCTTCAATGGGCGACAGGCTTCGTGTGGACGAAGACGTGGTTAATTTGAATACCGATCTTCATGCTATTCACGAAGCACTTGTAACCGTTCTGCCTCCGAATAAAAATGACGTGAGTATCTTGTTCACTTTATTCTTTCGAAAGTTACACTTTTTAAATGAGAAAACCGTTTTTTCCTAAATATTTATTGAATTTTTACGAATACAATATGATTCGTTTTTTCGCGTCAGCCAATTTCACGTATATTTTTTTTCTATTTGTGTTGTCATTGTTTTCACTCCTTTGATTTGAACTCAGATTCACACGGGAAACGATTGATATGACTTGGTAGAAAAGTAGAATGATATCCTTTGATGGTTTCCTTTGCAACGGGTGTCTGATTTCTACACGCTGATGTAAAAGAAAGGCAATCGGTTGTCCAATAATTACATTTTAGTATTGATTTTGAAGCTCCTGCTTGAATTCAATCTCTTGAAAAAGATTTGTCTCGTAATATCAACAGTTGAAGAAATCTCAACATTCCACAGTTGTTCTTCAAACCTGACATCTCCACTTGCAAACCTTCAAGACCTTCTAAAAATCGGAGGTGATCTGGTTCTTGAAAGAATTACTGTATTAGAGAAGGTTTGACGTATTTGTCGTGGTAATGACACGTTCTTGAGAACTGTAAAAGAGCATGAAGACTTGATCCATGCTTGATATGTAAGCTGTAATTTTGCTGTCATTGATTGTAGCAAAATTGGTGGGTGATCTGTATTCTAAAACTTCTCCACCTTCTTCAAACTTTTAGGGAATTTGAATATTGCTTGAAAATTTGAAAAATCTAACTAGGTACTGTACTTTCAAAAATCGGACGCTCTAAAATTCATGGTAAACAAAAAATCAATTCCCATGGTGAGAGATTTACGGAGTTCCTGGATGTGATCGTGATGGTTTCGTGCGATCTGGTGTACGTCGTTGTGTAATGACTCTGCCGCTTAATATCTTGTTTACCTCGATTCACACGGAGAAGAACAATTTTATTTTACGGAAACATTAAGAAGGATTCGTATGATACCGTTCGACCGATTCTCGTTATCTTATTGAACGCTGAAACCTTCATTCGTTGAGGATTAGCCGAGTTCCTGAATGCCATCATCCTGTTGTTGCAGGTTGTGATTGCCGTTCGATCTTCAATTTTCGCGTCTTGAATGTTTTGACCCGTTCGCTCGTTTCTTCCTTCGGTTTTGATCCTCACGAAAAATAGTTTTAATCCTATTATAACGTTCTCGAATACTGTACTGCGAACTCATTTTTTTCTTGAATTTTGAGAGAAAGAAACTCGGCGCCAGTTATTAAATACCGTCGGACCTTTTTTTTTTTTTTAAACTCGAACCTCCGTAAGTCGAAGATCTCTTCAATTTCTCTTTTCTAGCCGTTTTTCAGGCTCTTCAAGATAAAGTCTCATGAACCTTCTAACTCGAAAATGTTGAAGACAAGGAAGGACAGGTAATCCAAACCTTAATGCTTTGCGTAAGGAAAATTAGTAGCTTTAATTGATCCATAAAATCCTGGCGTGAGGCTCTGCATCTTGTAGACTCATTTGTGCTTCAGTTTCCTGCGGCTAGCCTTTTTTCTGAGGTTGGAAGAATTGTGGGAATTTTTTCGAACACAGTACACATAGCTGTAGCAAAAAAATTCAGTCACAGTACTGTACTTCTTTTAAAACATACAGCAAGTATTTTCAGACCTAGTTTCCCTATCCTCCCTCACTCGAAACCTCTCTAAATCGAAATATTTTCATTTTCGAATTTGACTTGAAGAAGTCCGACTGTACGAACTACGACGAAAAATAATGTCTGATTTTCAGCATGAAAATAATTGTGTGTGTCGCTCCCATCAAGTATTGAACAGATACCGGAACTTCGTGTAAATATCGGAATGAATTCCGAGAAATCCGTGCATGTGTCCCGGTGTGTATTGCATTAAGCTAGCCTTGAATAATCGTCTCCTTTGATGGTCGTGTTGACGATTATAGTTTTTAAAGGCGTTTATTCGCCAACGATGCGTTTTGGGACATGTTTTGACGTGGTGGTCATTTTTAACCGCGGTCTCGGTTTGGGTGGATAAGAATTCCCGCTGTGGAGTGAGTTCACGTTTTGTTATTTTCAATGGTAGTTGAGTCATGGCCGTGAAATATTACTCTACTCAACGGCATTCGATTTGGGTGTTTTACCACTTGAGTTGAATTTTTAAAATGATTTTCAATTTTATAATTTTTGAGCGGAAAAGGAAAAAATATGAAGTTGAAGTTAAAAGACGGGACTTGAATTTATAACTCAAAGAGGCATTACTGTATGTCTGTACAGTATAACTCCGTTTTTTACTCCAAATGCTATGACAAGTTATGAATAAAACGAATAATTTGTAATCGTCTACCATGAGTGTCCAAATCATAAAGTCAGCTTATCTGCGAATTTTCCTAAATTTCGGGAAAGAATTAAATGAAAATGTGACTGTAAATGAATCAGCACTCGAAGAGGATCCCTTAATATGCCATGTTCGTTTTGAAATCTTTGAATGATGGCGTGGATTGTGAATGAATTAATATTGATTTGCGTGCCACATCACCCAAGTTTCTATCACCTTTTATTCATCTTTCCAATCGAAGTCGAATGAGTGCCAACAAAGTCGTGGTCACGAAAATGCTATGGAACACGGAGATCATAAACAAAAATAAATTTATTTCGCAAGGCAATCGAAGACGCGTGGGTTATGTGGGGGAATTCGTAATAGCTTGATAAGATACCGTGTCAGTTCGAAAAATGTTGTCGACTGAAGCATTTCATTGTAAGAACCACAGATGGACGTCACATTACCCGATTTTTCATCAGCGCATTATCATTTTTCAATGAAGGAAAACTAATCTGAAAAAAGGCTGAGTAGAAATAATTTTCCTCTTCTTGTCCAAAACCACATCCAAGAAGAGATGCGTGCTGCTTAAAAAGTTTGCAACAATTCTGGTGTGATTTTTTTTGTGGCATTGTTCATGGATTAGCCTGTTGGGGGAAAAAGAGTTCGGTTTGTCAGTTACGAGGGTTGTAAAAGGGGACGCAGAGATTATGCGTGTTGTAGGACCAGTTTTATCCAATTTAAAGGCTTCACGATCATGAGATGTTCCTGGATTCTAAGTGCCTCTGAAGTCAAGAATAGGTTTTCATTCGAATGTAAAACGCGATTCAATTTATTTTGATTTTTTAGAATCAGGTGAATGTGCTTATTCTACTCATGATGCAATCACCAGCGTTCAATCTCTCGGAAGAATACTTGAAAAAAAAAAGATTCTAACTGTTGCTATCGTATTCGTAGCATCAAATTATGGTTATGTGTTGAATACATTTTGGACGTATTACCGGTGGACTCTCTACAACGAAATTTTAGGACCAGGAAAAATCGTTCTTGAGAAAATTCCATTGCAAAGAACCCCTGTAACACGGGGATAGAAAAGCAAAAAATAAAATGTTTGAACAGAGAGAATCGTTGTGGATAGAGACCTGTACAATGTGTGTCCCAGTTGGACGCGGCGTCTGATATTTTTATAGGAGGTGTGAACCGTGTGATTGTGAGAAAAAAAAATCCATGGCATAACCCATGATGTTCTGGGGTTCTGGAATTTTTTTCGGGTTAAAAACAGTTGTTCAATTTTCTGCGTGATGATGAGCGAAAACTTTTCAGTTACTGCCAGAGTTCTCCTCCGTGTCACAGGGGGCTACAAAGTTGTCAGGTCAGCTAACAAAATTTAAATTTGTCTTTTGTTTTGCTCATTTTCTTTTCTTCATTTTAGATTATGGTTAGAACAACAGCAAATTCAAACTTGTTCAATCTATTTGTATTAAACCTACTCCAGAAGTAACATAGGCCGCGTCAAACTGGGACAACCCTCGTATTAATTCGAAAGATTGTATTGTTCAGGAGCGATTATGCCTTTTACCTGCGAATGTGAGATGATATCATGTGAAGTACTGTGGAACACTGGAATATGAGACTCACCCTGATTCGTCAAGGCCAAATTTATCGTGGGGAGGAAGGCCGTCGTATATTATTGTCAAATCGGCATTGGTACAGTAGTAGTACAGTTGTACTGTAATAGTGTTTTGGAACACGAAGCACGACCTCGCTCGTGGCTGGAAATCCCTATTGGCGGACTGACTCAGGTCGACTGTCGATGTTTGCGTCGTCTTGGCCTTTTTTCAGTACGTGCTCGGCGGGCTCGGTCAGATGATGTCAACGGTGTTGGTGCGTGGTCTACAGTGCATACCGTACATGGAGTCGACGGGGATTCGCAGAATGTCGCGGAACATTCTCTCGCTGCACCAGAATTTATGCAATTTGACGCAGAACCCGGAACTGGCGTTGGATCGGGCCCGGCTCTATTATGAAATGCTCCACCTGTCGCCTCACGTGAGTCATGAGACTGGTTTTCTTTTTTTTTTTTCTGGTAATCCCATCCCGATTCGCTGTTGTTCGGCGTTTTTACGAAGAATGTGTGAATATTATTCACATTTATTTTATTTTATCTAACATGTGACGCCTTTTTGTGATAACGCATCGCATGTGAAGTAATTACGTGGATCATTCATTCCATCATTCCTCTGTAACATTCAAGTGCGATGGAAAAAGTGGTTTTTTTCACCGCTAAGGAAATACATTACTGATGGAGTTCTGGCTGATGTAATTTCAATTTGAAAATAATTAATAACACCTCCTTTAGTTTCTTCAAAAATACTGTACGTACTTTCAGACGTTTCTTTTTTGGTCTGAGTGGAGTTTCTTAAAATATTATTAACTAGCACTGTATATTATTTATACCTTTCTGTTGCAGAATATCCCTCTGATTATCTGGGCTATAATAATTGTCATTTGCTTTACCTAGGATAATGTAGTAATGTTAGAAAGGGTGAAAAGCTGGTTTTTTTATTTAAAAACAAGGGAACTGGATGTCGGACATTCCCGCAAATTTTGAAGTACTTTATCCCGGACTATTCAGGCTATTTCGAGAAACATGACGCGACAAGTTCAAATTTCGATTTATGCTGACAGTAACCAAATCCGAATTCGTTCATGGTTAATCGCTAAGGGACATGAGAACCAATTTTAACATAAAACGATTTGTTCGAACTTGAATTAAACTGAGGAACCGTGGGAACAGTTTGGTGACACGTTCGCAGGTGGAATTGAAATTGCAAGCCCAGGACATCAAAGATGAATCAGAAAATAACCCTGTCCTTTTCTGCACTCCTTAAAATTTTTTTTACGTGCCCTCAAGAGTTCATATTGCTTCTATTTATTTTTTGTAATCTTGTAACTGCTTTGAATTTCTTCTTTTTAAAAAGCCTTCGTCTTAAAGCAGTATTGTTGATCCGGGTATGTCTGGCCTGTCTCTTCGCAAAAATATGAATTTAGGAAAAATATATTATATTTGATCTGATGTGTAGTGTTTATTTCTCTCATTAGGAGATATTGGCACGGATCAGACAGCAGGGACCGAAGTTTACCGAAGCTGAGTACTTGGCAGCGTTCAATGTGTTGGATAGTGGGAGAGGAATTTCGCGGGATAATTCGCGACTTCGGCATTACAAGTCACAGTTGTCCGAAATCCTCGGTGAAGTTGGTGTGACCGTCTAAGAGCATCCTTCTTCGTAGCACTCGTTCGTTTTTCCTCGAACGGTTGTGGAAAGGGCGAAAAAAACCAGATGTGATCGATCATAACATCTTGCAATGTGATAATATCTTTCGATTCTAACATTCTCTCGTGAAACTCTTGCATTCCGGGCTTGTACTTACTGGTATTGCTTCGATTGTTTCAATTATCTCGGAAACTTAAAGCGAGAGCGAGAAATTATTCAGCTTTGAATCGCTGCATTCCAAGCCGTTGACTTGGTAAAAATTCCAGTTGTTACGGCTGTGCGGCTCTGAAAATTCGGTGGAGTGTGAACGTATTGAAGTCGGCTGAACATTTTGTGTGATTTCGTGCAGCTTGCTGCTACGGGGAGGCGTTTTTTTGTTGGATGTTGCGACGAGGTAAAATACGCAGAATTTGTTGACGAGTCGTATGCGCTTGAATTAGTCACGAATTCAAGGCATGCCGGACTTACCATGGTGGAAGTTTGATGAAACAGACTGATATTACATTCGTGGCTGGGCCTTTCCTACACGTGGCGGCGGTACTTATATTTCTTACCAGTACTTTATGCGCTGAAGAAAGTCCTTTTACTGACGTTTTTTTGCTTGGATTTATGCTTCATCGAACGCAGACTCTGGGAGGTTTCGAGAGCGTAACTGAGAATAGTTGTGAATTCTGATGTGGGATTTGTTCGTCCGAGTGGAACTAACCGTGATGAATATGTGAAAAAGTGCAAGCGCTTCTGCTTCCGGTGAGTGCAGTGTAACCGACCAGTCACTATGCTTTTGAGTCATTTTTCCTTCTTCGAAAAACATCGCCATTTTCTCTCCGAATATCGATAAAAGATCATCATACTTACCCGTGTTTACTCGAGTACCACTCGCCCTTAAGGAAGACGAGCGCCATGGTTTTTCAGTCAAAAATTGTCCTTCGCTTGTATAAACTCGAGTGAGACTCGCGCCCAATCTTTAGGGACTTCGAAACTACAATATTTTAAAAATGAGAACACCCAAATTTCAATTTAGACGTAGATTGATCCTGAATCCGGCTAATGTAATTTTCAATTACTGTATTTATATTACAATAAGTTTTCCCGTTAAAATTGGTCCAAAATTTCTCATTATGATCAAATGTAATGCACACCTAAACCTGTAATTTTTTTTCAATTCTTACCCAACTATGACGCTCACCCTTTTTTCTCCTCAATTTTGAGAAAAAGGTACGCATGGTACTCGAGAGTAAATACGGGTACAGTATATTTTATTAACGTATCTTTCTATGTACTGAATTAATTAAAGCATATGCATTTGGGTTACTAGATGCGGTTCAGCATCAATTTGTTCAAAATTTGTAAGCGTATGAGCAATCGAATTTTCTAAAGCGTTATGTTTTATAGCAATAAAGTCAGTAAAAGTTTCAAGATTTGAAACTCACAGCTGCATCGACAGATTATAACAATGCAGCATTTGGAATTTCTGCTTATTTTATTTGATTTAAAAAAAAATTGAATGAATGGCGTACCGAGTTTACTCAAGTACCACGCACCCTTGATTAATATGTGCACCTGGATTTTTCAGCCTGAAATTTGGACCTGTTCTTCAGTAAGACATGCACCCAATTTTTGGTGATGGAAAGACTCAGCAATATGTTGAAAGTAAAACGCATTGGTGTTTGAATTTTTAATTGCATTGAACGTGAATCAAATTAATTTTCATATGTTACCATTGTTTGAAATTATTTGTTGAAATGGTTCAGAGGTTCATGAAGTGCGCCTGAACTTGCACCTAAAAGCAATTTTTAAAATTTTTTCTCTGTTTATGACCATGCTCCCTATTTTTCTCTTAATTCAGAAACTAAGACGTTTTTTTATTCAAATAAATACAGCTTTTCTCCAGCAGTAATCTGAGGGTCGGAAAACAATTTTTATGCGGAGACTGTAATTGCGGAGAAACTACTTATGCGTTAGAATTTCTAAACAAAACTCATTTATATGGAGAACATCATTGGTGAGGAATTTTACCTGCATTATGCGATTTAGAGTATTTATGTCCTGAATTCTGAGAGCTCGCATTGAGGAACAAAAAGATTCATTTATATCGTGTAATGACTTTTGAACTCGCAACGGG
>CAJPEX010001421.1:26421-58256 GCA_905338405.1 Notodromas monacha | reverse complement strand
GCGATGTATGGATGAACTTGATGCATCCATGAACCAGTAATTCCTACATCACTTTATCAAAAAAACTAGGAATAAAAAAAACATGCGAGAGCTTCAAAGGAATTATTTACTGTTTTACGGAAGAAATCTTTCATTGATACCCAGAGAGTTTCCGAGAAGGCACTTTGGGTAAGGGAAGTTTTCGCAGTAAATATTCCTTTTGTCTGACTGCGCCCGTCTATATTTGATATAGAATCCAGATAAAACACGTAACGATGTTTGTTTCGGGTTGGGGCAGTCAGCCTGAGTGGACTGTCAGCTCATCAGCAAGCTCCACACATTCTCGTAGGTCGCAGGTCCTTGGCCCTGGGCGAGGTCAACCGAGCGTTTTAGGGTCATCGGAAGTCATCAGTTGACAAACACCATGCGTATTCAGAAACACTGGTTTCTGCTGCTTGTTTTTCTATAACTCAGCACTTCAGCACTACTGTAAAGTGGTACCTCGCATCATTGACACCCCAGAAGACGGATTTTCTCAACAAAATTTACTCTGCCACACTGTACAGTATTTTTGTTTTGTTTCAGCAAACAGTGGTAAAAATGGAAAGTGATAGTCTTTCAAAATAAATAAATTTTCGTAATGAGGATGAGGCGGTCGGCTTAATTTTTCAAAGAACGAAATGCAAACTTTTTCGTGCATGGGTTTTTCTTGATTGTAATTGGAGTTTCCACCTGCATTTCTTAGAACAGTTTTGGCGTCATTTTATGTTCAAAAAATGAGTATGCTGTTCATTTTATTTAAATTGGTTCAAAAATTTTAGCAAAAAAATTAAGAATGAAAACGGAACGAATTACTCATTTTATCAATTTAAATATCTGAGTAACGGACTTTTTGGGTAGTCTGAAACGAGTAAACCATCTTACATTTTTACCGGTTTCAATGAATAAACTCCTTGGGTACTTGATTTCATGAAATTTTTACTGCAAAGGATCAAGTCTATTAACCGAGGCCTTATTCGACAGTAATGTTTTTCCAAGAAATATTAAAGTAAAATCCATTTGCATAGTTTCAGTTTATTGAACGATCATTTAATTGAACGAGACTCGTTAACGTTTTCAAATTCGAGAAATATTCTGATACTGTAATATAATACAGACCAATGCAACCTAATTCCTTGTATAGTGTTTGAGTTTAAAAAAATATCTTCTCGAATTAAGTGAGAAATAATAGAGCTTTCTTTGTGATACAATTTTAGGTGATTTTTTTTTATTAAAAACCCCGAACTGTCCATGAAAGGTCATGGGCTTTCTGTGAACTGAAAGCCGACTATATGACGTCAGTTTTCAAAAATGAAGTCCCTGTGAAACTGATGAAACTAAAATGAATGAAAACTTTTTTTTAGCATATAAGGTGGGGAAATTTCGACAACCATATTCCAAGCTGAATTCATTTGAAGTATGTAATGTGCTGCATTCCTGTACATTAGATGCACTTGGATCCACACCACAACAATAAAGAGATTTTCATACCAACCTCCAAGAATAAATAAATTGGCGGTGCAACTGATGTAAGGAATGAATGAAACTAATATTTTCAGATTACTCAATTTTTAAAACAACAATGAAAAAAATTTGGAGAATGCCATAAAAGCGAAATGTACTTGATTGTAGGAGGGTCTGCATGATGCGAAATTTTTTCCAGTAATTAATTTTGAAAATTTCGTGATTATATCAGATGATTCAGTGTAACAAGCTTTTTCTAAAGTCCCCAATAATTTGTTGTAACTGGATTTGATATATTGTTGTTGAGCAGTTTATTGGAAAGTTGCTGTACCCACCCACGTATATACACCCTTAAAACAAAGGTCTGTGTCGGAGTATTGGTCTGAGTGCAAAGATCTGACCAGAAAACTAATCAAAGGGGGGTTTAAATGTTTTATAAGGGGTGCCCCCGAAGTCGACGTGAACACATATCGTAAGGTGAAACAAATTGTGATTTGATGAGAGACGTCAGTCATGGAACCCACGATTGGAGCCAGCGGACGCGTGATGGTTTAAAAAGCACCCTGAGCTGGGATGGGGGAAAGGACCCCGACGATGCACACGGTCAGTTCCCGTAGTTAGTTCAAGCATGTTAGAGGTTTTATAGGAGTTGTCCAAAGCTACTACAAGGAGCTTTACAAAGGAGTTGGCACCAAGTGACTAGGTCCTACACACACACACAGTGTGTCTTTTTTATTTTTCACATTATTTTCAAGAGGAGAGGCATCGATTGGAATCAAACCGTGGAAGCGATCGAAGTGTTTCTGGTGAAAAATCGAAGAAATGCAGGTGGTGTGTGAATTTTTTACTCCCATAGTGCAGCCTGTTAAATTTAGATCTCAGCTCAAGGCGCTTTCGAGTTTAAAAAAAGAAAGAAAAAGTTTAAAACCTTGAATAGGACGAGCCAACCTTTTAAAAGCCGGATAAACGTTGAGTAAAAAGTGTCAGAAGTAAAATTTTCTTCCTAAAAACCGCCGAAGTGATTTATAAATCGATTTCATCTTATTTTTCCGACATCTTCATATAGATTGCCTGAAAGCACTACGGAAATACATAGTTCATTACCTTACTGCAGCATTTCGATTCTAGATCTTAGCTCAAGTCGCTTCAGAGTTATAAAATATACCATACATGTTTAAAAATCTTCAATAGGCCAAACCAACATATTGTAAAAGCCGATTAAACGTTGATTCAAAAGTGCTAAAATTAACTCCTTTTTCTTAGAAATAGCCGAACTGATTCATGAATCCATACCACCTTCCCAAAATTGTCATAGATTGCCAATGATTGAGGACAGAAAATAAAAATAAAAAGTGGGGTACCAACATGCAGATGTAATTGCTTCTCAGACTGCATGCGTATGCTTAAATGTCTAAATGTTGGGTAGCATTTGCCAATAGATTTAAATGCACATATTTTTTCAAGCAAGAAATGGAAAAAAGTTCTCCAAGCGAATCAAAATGAATATTTTTTCTCAACTACTAAACAGAGGAAATAACTGCGAAGAAGAATGTCATCCAAAAGTCAGCCCCTCCCCCTGCCAAAAGCTCCTTAGGTCAAAAGACCCCTCGCCAAAATCCCCCCTTTCATTTATATCTTTATGAAACTCTCATTTTATATCTTTTAAAAGTGGGGGCTATGAAACTCTCATCTATATTTTGAAAAAAAACGGGGGGGGGGGGGGGCTTTTGGTTGGTTATCGGAGAAGAAAGCCACAAAACATTTTCCCAGATCAACTGGTTTTCATCGGAAGTCAGAGAAAACAGAGATAAAGAAACTTCCTTCTAATGCTTGAATGGTTCGAAAAGTTTTCAGTGAAACTATTATTCACACACAGAACACTTTGAAAAAGCTTGGGTCGATTATCAGCTAATTCGCCGTAGTTCCTCGAGTCTCTGCTTACGCTCTGAACTTGACTAAATTAACGTTATCTAAAATTTTACGAAATACTTTTTAAAGAGACACTTTCTAAAGAAACACAACGAATTCATGAGATTTTATTATTTTCGTAAATGATGTAAGCAGTTATTCGCAATTTTTTTTATGATTAGGTGAGTAAACTTTTCAGAATTACAGTATATCTTTCTTAAAAGTAAACTTGTCTCTATAATAACTAGCAGATTTCAGAAAAGTAAAATTGAGGGACAAAACGCACCTTTTGTAAAAATATCCTGGGAAATACCCACGTCAATGAGTGCTTTTTTCTTGCTGTTTTCAGCGCTCCTTTGTCCTTTCACATAAAAACCTCTTCTGAAATATTTCACCGTTATCATGAAACATCTATGTTTCGCAACTGTGGTTTTTTTTGAACCAAGGTTAGTGGCTCTTTGCGCGCCTTAACGAAGCGTCGAAAAGAGTCTTCAAAAGCGCCTTTACTTACAGGTCTTACCTCTGTCCAAGTAAAGGAAGAGGGCAGTAAAGAAAAGTGGTATCGCTGAACAATACACCCGACCATTTGAAATGTTCTCTTTTTGTACAGTACAGTACAGTACATCAATATGTCCAGGAAAAGAAAAGAAATCGGTTCGCGACGACGCTGGCTTATCGATCAAATCTGACAAATCTTGGTACCCCATCGCGTGCGACAGTTCATCAAAACGCTGCTCGTACTAAACGCCTTCTTTCAGGCCATCTCATGAATAGCAATACAGGAGTAGACCACAATCTGTGATCTATCAAAAAATAAATATAACCTTTTATAACTTGGGGTAGTCAGAAGTTCTTTGTGACTAGCTATTAGATGCTTAAAAAGACGTGGTAACGAACGACGCGCGCCTTGAGCTAAGCTTTGAGTAGAAGAGCCAACTCCAGTGACAACGAGATGAAGTTCTAGCCAACGAAATTGTCAATTTTCCTCCGCATTGCATCCAGAAATTTTTTTTTGCCAAAAAGAAGTTTTCATAAATCTGCTGGCAAGCCGGAATAAGATAAAACTTTCTCATTTTCTTTCCATCTCTTTTTTTGACGCTTCGTGGAAGTCATTTGAAGCATCTTGAGCTAGAATTTGTCCCAGATCCAATAAAATATTAGCCCAGAAAAGAGCTCGTGTCATATTTCTTCGGACATAAATGTCAGCATATATAAGTAAAATATGCATATAAAGTACAATGGCACCCTCGTATTTGGACAATGTGACTTGAGGACACATGAAACGGGAAGAAAATTTCCCAGACATCTGGTCAATGTCTTGAGATACGGACACTTTCGATTTTAAAAAAATGAAAAAAATGTTCTCCGAGATATTGTTATGTTTCGAAAATCATGGAGCTATTTACCATATTTGCTCAAGTACTGCAAGTACTGCACTCACCTTTTTTTCTGCAAAATCAAGGCAGAAAAGCTGGGTGTGCTTGGTATGTGGGTATGAATTTTCTGGAGCAAATAAATGCGGAAATTTGTGGTAGGGGCCATAAGTGATTTTTTTAATATACATATACAGTAATATGCAGGGGAATTTTTTGTGGCTCAAATTCAGTTAAAATTATGCATGCATCTTCTTATGATTATTTATGAAACTATTCTGTTGAACATTATAATTTTAAACACAAATTTGATTTTCAACCTTGTAAAACTGGCATGTTGTCTTAAATGGGGTTCCCTTTTTATGGCCACATTTCTTGCCAAAAAATAGAGGTGCAAATCATACTCAATAGTGCATGGTACTTGAGTAAGTACAGTTATATTCACGAAAAGTGAAAAAAAGTCCCATGTAAAATTACCTTAGTTGATGATAAAAAACAAGCAAATTTTTTGCTTTTTTCCGAGCTGTTTCTATTTGTTCTGTGCACTACAGTATAGCTAGATAGATTGTTCTTTTTTATTGCTTCTTGATCTCCTTTTGATGCCAAAAGATACGATTCTGTGTGGGTTTCTTCTGCACAGTTATTTTCTGTATCTTTAAGTTGAGAAACTCATTTTACATAATTTTTTTGGGATTTTACTTCTAATTTTAGATTCACTGGAGTAACAATGAAATATGTACTCATTGAAGTCTACCGGGAAAACGTGATCTGACATACGGACGCTCCTAACGAGGCCCATGCACCAATTATGTCCGCATCTCAGGTCCCACAGTATTTCGTGGGCTCAATTTTGTTGGTCCTGAAAAAAACGGCTATAAAAAATTTACTGGAGAGTTCGTACGGTCCCTCACTCAGAGCAGCAAGTTTATTAGGTCTCGCAATTCCGCTGTCCTGGGTTTTGTAGCTAATCGAAGCGCCATTAATCTTAAGTTCCGCGGCAAACTCCTTAACTTACTGTCGCTATTTTCCCCCCGCGTGACGGTCATTGTCAGAGACGCCCAAGTGCCCAAAATTGATCAAACGCATTTCTAAGGAATACATTCGAGGTCTAATGAGCCCTTTTCCGCCCAGTAAACTCCGTACTTTTATAACGGGGTTGTTTTCCGAAATATATACGTATACTGTTATATCATACGTTATGCCCGTTTTTTTGCTTCAAGACGAGTAAGCGTAAGTTCAAAAGTTCGTATAAGGAAGAGAACGTGCATTTTTCGGGATTCTCACGTGATTTTCATCCATGACAAAATGTGCGCTATTTTTCGAGAGGTATTTTTTAGGAAATGATTTTAATGTATACTCGAAGATAAGCTCAATTCTCCATCTCATCAATTTCTTCGCTCAAGTAGCAGACCTTTCTGTTATTCCAATTCATCTAAAAAAATAAAGCGTTCAGAAAATGACGTCATGGTTAACAAAGGGGATGTACAGTATTTCATACCTACGAAAAATATACCCGGAGTTTTGAGCATTGGTTTCTTGAATCTTTAGAGCTATAATTTTGTGAATGTCTTATTGAAATTCCGAAAAAATCTTTCCGCTGATGATAATTTCAGGGTTTCAGATTTCATGGCATGGCACAACATGACTAGGCATGAAAATATTGCCCCAACAGAAGGCTTTATATATGCATATGACAATATAGTATGCAATACGGGCAAAAAAACGAAGTTCTGCTCATTCGCATTCAAGTTTTCAAGCATATTCCTTCTCTTGCAGAAATTTTCGGGATTCTCACGTGATTTTCATCCATGACAAAATGTGCGCTATTTTTCGAGAGGTATTTTTTAGGAAATAATTTTAATGTATACTCGAAGATAAGCTCAATTCTCCATCTCATCAATTTCTTCGCTCAAGTAGCAGACCTTTCTGTTATTCCAATTCATCTAAAAAAAATAAAGCGTTCAGAAAATGACGTCATGGTTAACAAAGAGGATGTACAGTACAATATTTCATACCTACGAAAAGTATACCCGGAGTTTTTGAGCATTGGTTTCTTGAATCTTTAGAGCTATAATTTTGTGAATGTCTTATTGAAATTCCGAAAAAATCTTTCCGCTGATGATAATTTCAGGGTTTCAGATTTCATGGCATGGCACATCATGACCATGAAAAATTATACTTCACAGTATCAGGAAAGTGTTGCGGCAGTCTAACTCACTTTCCCGTCTTAATTCTCTGAATTTCGCCGGTTCTGTTCTAAAAAAACAATCACGAGCCAACATTTCATTATTCAGTATACAGTATGTACTTTCAAAAATTTCAATCCCGGATTACAGTAATTTTCTCCGCGTCAAAATACTGTTATAATAAAAACGGAGCAGTGAAATAACTCATTTGCGAAATTCTGAATATAAAATTGTCGGGTTTCCTTTTTTCAAGTACCGATTCCTCCTTCCAGCAACAGCAGGAAGGAGGAATTGGTACTTGAAAAAAAGGAAACCCGACAACCTTGCCTAATCAACTAAATGGAAAATGGAATTTTAAATTCAAGAAGACTGACAGTAAAAATGCCAAGTTGGTGACCATCAGATGAAGACATCTAATAAAGATTTAATAATTGGTAACTGGCTGAAACTCGCTTCCATGATTCATTCAAGGCCTCAGCCCCATTCATCCAGTACATCGAACTAAAAAAAAAAAAAAACGGTTGGAATATTTTATATTATTTCGTGGCCAGAACCCTAACTTGACCTCAACTATTTTCAAAACTCTTCGAGAAAAAAAATAGAGCCTATATGTTTTCCAAATGCCTGCGAATCGAAACATAACAAATCAGTCAATATAGTAGTACAGTAACTGCTGTGGATGGACTTTCTACAGCGATTTTTTCGTTACTGAATACTGTAATGCATTTTTGTTCGGCCCCTCAGGGGTTCTTTCCACATTACAAGGGTTGCCTATACAAACAAAATTCTCTCCATAAAACGATTTTTAAAATTTTCCTCGAATTTTGTTTCACAGAAAGCCTACCTGCATCAATTTCGTCCTCGCAGGGAATCAAAGTAAAATAACATTTTAAATGTTTAAAAGTTAATGTTCATGACAATTGCACTAAAATGTGCTCAAGAGATAAATCAAGGGATTTAATATTGCGTGCTGGATCTTCCCAAGGTCATATCCATACAAGTTAAAAAAAAAAAGAATTCGACCATTTATTCTCTAACCATAACCATTCAGAAGATTGGTCCTGAATCATTACAGTTTTCGCGATGGCTTCAGATTGAACCCTAAAAGCCCGTATCAAATATTCTCAAAAGAAGTCATTTTTATTTAAAAAAAAAAACTAAAATTTGCACCAACCCGGCTCCTCTAGAAACCCTGCAGTTCCTTCACCCATCACCTTTCCAAAGCCTCACTTCGCACAAATGCTGCCAGTGTCTTTTCGGCAAGAACCTCGAAGTGTCAGAAAGCTATCCATCATGTCACGGCTCGAATGTCGTCGGGTTCTTCTCGTACAGAAAAAAAAAATACAGGCAACCAACTCTGTCCCTTCTTTCCTTCTCGTGACACATTCGCTTTCATCTCTTAGACATGGAGACACGTAAAATTCCTTCAAGTTCATCTGTAAGCTGAATGACACCCACCTGCGGGGAATCCTTCAGCCAGGAAAAGAGGAAGAAAAATGCAGAGAAAGAAACCTTTCAAGCAAAGCTCCGGTGAAGCTTTCTTTTTCTCTCGCTAGCAATCCGATCAGTGCTGAGAAGCAACGACGGAGACACACGTAAAAAAAAGAGGACAACTTATGCTAAAAGAGAAATCGCAGAATATACAGCTCTTCTACACATCTGGGAAATCGGCACAGGATATGATTTAGAAATAGCCCAAGCGGATGAGGTTTTATGAGAGGAGCTTCTTTTCGCAAGAATCACACCAAAAACAAGGACACTTGATCGCATATGGAATTGCTAATGTTTCTGGGAACCCGTGGCTCGGAAAACGCACTTCAAGTGAATCGCATCTTTGCGAATATACAAAAGCGTCAATTCACTTAAATGCTGGTGAAGGTACAGTATTGTACTTGTGGGCTCTAAAAAAAATGTCAAAAACTTTTCTCGCTAACACAGGACGCACCAGCAGAAGTGATAAAAAAATATCACTTCCTTCACGTGACAGAAAGCTTATTGTGAATCAGAAAATGTATCAGGAATTGAATGAAAACTTATTTTCGGATGAAACTCATTGAAATATAACATGCTGTGTACGAATATAAAGATGCAATGTACAGTAATTGATTTGAAAGTCAATTCTGTAATAATACGGCTATATGTAGTGTATTACCCTTGGAAAATGATCATGTGCCAAAAGGTTTCAGATTCGTGCTTTGATTACAATAAAAAAATTATTTTACAACGAATCTCTTGGTAACAAATGTTTTGTTATAACGAATTTTTTCTCGGTTCCAGAAATTTCTTCATCGGGGCAATGTGAAAAATTATTTATAACGAACTAAGTTTCCTTTATCACATCATTATAAAGAATGTTTAAATTGATTATGCGTGAATGGGCCCCGGAAAAATCTACTAATTGGCATAATATGGGAAAACCCAACAGATGTTGCTGAATTGAGAAACTTTAAAAAATATAACGCCTCGTCATTTTGTGCAGAAAATTTAGCATTCCAAGAAGTATGAAGCTCTAATCAAAATTTACTGTATTTAATTATATATAAGAGCTTAGAAATGGCTTTAAAAAAATAAACATGCTTTTGGGAGGATATATATTGCTGTATTCCAGGAATGAAAAAGTTTAATTATACATGTATATTTTTGCTTGTTTCAGCTCATGCTTCAATAAGATTTGTATGCTGGTATATTATTTAGAAAATTTAGGAGAGTGAAGTCTAAAAGAAGAGATTTGTGCTTCACATTTTGAATTGCATTGATTAAATCATTAAAAGAAGTTGGAAATTTGGACGATTCTTCCCATATCTGCTGTTGTGGAAGTTCTTTAAACGCACTTGTGCATGTTTCCCACAAAATTTCAATCCTACAAACTCGAAGAACCATGAATTTCGTTATAAAGAAATTTTTTCATTATCGCGGAGTTCTTTGCAACGAGATTTTACTTTAGGACGTTTTTCGTTTGTTGTTCAGATCATGCTTTAAACGTACTGTATATTGAATGCTGGAGCAAACATGTTAAATATTTCGACGAGATACAATAGTTATAGTGTATCTATAATAGTTTCCCGTTTTCGGACCTTCAACGAAGGTAAATCGAAGGAACCATGAATTTTTTGAAGTCGCACGCTATATTTTTTCTAGATTCGCAAAAATACGGATTTCTGAAGCCCGCGGATATCAGAGGAAAGCTATGCAAGAGATTTAAGAAGGACACACCTTGAGGATTTAATAAAAAAAAGAAAAGGAAAAGCAAAGCCAAACATAAACAGCAGGTGCATTTCTGACAGAAAAACCGTAAGGGCATAGTTTGTTCGCACATCGTCACTCGTTCATAAGTGCTCTCCCCCACGCATCTCGTAGCCGAAAATCGGCCTGACAAGCGAAAAGGCATTAGGACAACAACTGGAGGTAAAAAGGCATTTCCTCGGGTTTCAGGCCATCCTTTGGCACCCAACCGCTGATCATTAACCCCTGGAGGACAAAGGCCTCACTTAATCTTCCGTCCCGGAAATTTTCAACCGGCACCGCACACCCCGGAAATATTTTCCCTCCTGCTGGCAGAACATTAAGCGGAAATAAATCTTGGCGACCTCTAAGCCGAAAAATCGAATTTCAACAAAAAAAAAGAAGGAAACCAGGTGCATACGCTCGAAATAATATTTAACTCTTTTCACTGTACAGTATCCATTTTTTTCCCCTTCCCAGGTTCTGATTTATTCCAATCACGCGCGCATTGTGTTTTCCCCGTAAATCTCCAAGAAATTTGGGAGCAAAAGATACTCATAAACATCAGCTTCTCCCACTAATGAGCCCGAAAAACGGCAGCATCCAAGTGTTTCTGACACCCAGCCAAAATTTCTGAGTTCATACTGACAAAATTATGCAGAAACAAAGAAGAAAAAAAAACATACAAATACAGTTACGTATAACCGTGTTTCTCCGCCGACGCATTCCAAACTACACGTCCATTGGTTTCCCGTAACAATTTCTCTGGTCTTGTGGGTTTCGGAATAATGAAAACTAATGAAGCGACGACAGGTTTTGACAAGCTCCCTCGTTATTTTGCTCATATTTCCCGGAAAAAATTTTACCAAGAAATTAATCTTTTTTTCGAGCTAGTGGAGCTGAAGTCGTCCAAAAATGTCCCACGCTTTGTAATGAACTTCCGAAAGCGGTCGTGGAAGTTTCGAATCAGGAAAATTATTCAAAATTGGGTTTTATAAAACTTTTGGTTCTATACACGGGATGTTTTGCTATTATAATTTTTTTTTCTTGGTAGAAATTAGCTGAAATTCGGGTTGAGGATAGGTACGGTACATGAAAAGGTTTCGTCGCTGGCAAAAGTCCAGGAAAACCCGGCGGGTGGCACTGTCTGAACCCAAGTTCGCAGGGATGTGCGGCAAATTCGGTCACGTGCTCTAAAACCGAATATCCTCATGTATCAAGGTTATTTCATAAGTTCATTCATTTGTTGGAGTTTTGTTGAATGCATTGAGATCGGCAACGTTTTGCTTGATGGTCTCAGCAACACTTTTGCAATTAAATTCGCTTGTGATTTTGGGGCTTGGTGAATTCCAGAAATATGCTGTGGAATTCCAAATGGGGTTGAATACTGTTGGGGAGAAACTTACCTCAACATAAATTTGTTTTAGTTTTACAAATGGATCAAATTGGTAAAGTGAAGTTCCTAATTTTTGTTAAAATAAAAGACAGAATCAACCTGGGACAAGGCCGGGAACCTTTTGGTTTCCCTAATTTAAATTTGAGATTTATTTCAGGAAATTTGTCCCACAAGAACAACACACAAAATAACTTTGGAGATTACAACACTCAACAGAACTCAGACAATATTCGTAAATTTGGGAACCTTTCGGTTTCCCTAATTTAAATTTGAGATTTATTTCAGGAAATATGTCCCACAAGAACAACACACAAAAATAACTTTGGAAATTACAACACTCAACAGAACTCAGACAATATTCGTAAATTTCGCGGTTTTTAGCACTCTTCACTGTTCAGAAGTTTGATTGCAAGTGAGGTTTTTGCAGTTCTCCGTGGATTCGGGAAAACGGAAATTGATTTCTGGTTTTAGGTGAGTTCCTTCCCTTTGAGGGTTGGAACTCTTATCAAGATTTTTGCGCGGTTTTTTATGTAAAGGTTTTCCTAGTGTTCGGCGTGCGGCGCGGTTTTTTATATGATAACTAGATTTCGCGTGGCGTTTCCCCAACAGATGTAACATACAATTTCTGCCGAGATTTTTTATGAAGAAATTGGAAAATGTATCGCAATCGGTACGAAAAACGCGTCCAAAGTCTGACAAGAGCAGAAATGACGCGTACTTTTCTTTACCAGTCGCTGCGCCACCGGCCTTTTTTTTTTTATGCGCGGATTCTGCGAGACTTTTCATTCTCGTCGCTTTGTCTCTGATTCCTGCTTGATGGCTGCTTGTGCTACTGTAATAACTCAAATACCAAATTCAAATTTATCTAATGAATCTAAGGATTAATTCAATGAAATTAGAGAACGGCTAGAAAACATCCGAATTCCTCCAGTTTAGGAAAAACTCGTGCTCTGCAGATTCCTTCGAGCAGCGGTCATCCTCGAGACCTCGACTCGCCAAACCTTTTCTTCCAAAAATGCTGATTTCAAACTCTCCTTGTTCACAATTCATGCTCATGCTAATGCATTTACTGAAATTTTAAATTAAAATTTTTTCAAATGTTAGTGTAAAGAAAATATCTTTAGTGGGAAAAACTCATCCGAATTTTGACTTCAGGCAGAAGTTGTGCTTAATTTGCAGGATCTTTTCAGTCTTTCTTGCCGCGCTGGCCTGTCTTTTGATTCTCTGTCGTTTTGTCTATCATTCCTGCTTGGTTACCTCGTCTGTTATTATCGTAATTACTTGAGCATTGAATTCTAATTTATGCAAGAATAATTTAATGCAATTTGAAAAGGCCTTATAATCTCTTGGAAGAATGCATCATCAGAATTTTAACAGCCAGCAAAACCCGTGCTTTGGCGCCGTGCCCGACCTTTCTTGCACAGAATGCTGCCACATCTTTTGATTATCTTTTTGTCTATAATTGCTGGTGTTCCTTCTTTTATTGTGACTATCGAGTATAAAGTTCAATTTTTTGTCAAGATTGGTTTAAGAAAGAGTTTGTCTGATATTTTATTGCGTCTCCGGATCAGTAAAAAAGAACTCATTCGGATTCCGACAGCTTAGTGGAAATTTTTTTTCAATTGCCTTCAGTCAACTTTGCCTTGTCCATGCTTGTGATTCTCTGTCTATATTCTATACTATTTTCTCTGCTTCATCTGTTACTGTTGAATTGATGGAGAAACTATCGGGATTCCGAAAAGAAGAACTCTTGCTTTAATTTTTTTTGTCAGCAGTCATCCTCGTCTCGTGAAGCTTGCTTATATAACGTATTTGCCTTTCCTTTCGATGCTGTGACGACTTCTTCTCTCTTCTCTAAGACTCTTGCATCAATGTATATACAGTACATTGATCATCTCTACAACGATTTTCTCTGTAAAGGTGGACTCTCTAGCTCTACAAAGAATTTTAGGTGAGCAGAGTTTCTGTGGGGCCCCTTGAATTGCATCGCAGTTGAGAGAGTTCAAGAGTGTCCTTTCTTGGGGTAGCATTTCGTGAAGTTCAGAAATTGACCATCTCGAAATTGACACGATTGATCCTATTTGTGATTATCATCATCATCATCATCATCTCTCTCTCTCTCTCTCTCTCTCCTGTGGACAGAGGACAATTTTCCGGAAGGTACCCCACATTTTTATCAATATTGAAGCATAAATAATTGTTGAATAGGTTTCGAATCACTTACTAATAAAGGTTAGAAATGAAGCAATTTTCTTTTATTCGAAGTTAAATTTTAGCCTTATCCCACATTTTAATTCATTTTTTACTACCGTACTTTTTTTTCTCTTTCATTCTCTCTCTCTCGCTCTCTCTCGCTCTCTCTCTCTCCACAATTGAGGTGAAATTGTTGTGAAATAACTTGAGTCGGTATAGATCTTGTGTCAGGAATCTCGTCGGGGTATAGCACAGCTTCCCAAGCGTTTTTTCGGTTGTCCACTTGCACCGAATCCGTGGGCGTGATCGTTGGGGATTCATCGGAATGCTGTGCGGATTCTGCCTTGCTCAATAATGCCATGGATGTGATGCTGGGGTGATGATCAACTCTGTTGAATCCGGCTTCAGAAATACTGTAATTCAAACTCGTGGATATCAGCCGTGAAAAGAATTCTTTCTCCGGCCTTCCATTTTAGGAATCCCGAAATATCGATGAAATGCGTTCTCTTTATTATGAACGGTAGGACTCACGTGATATTCGATGATGCCAGCGGAATAATGAGAAAATTCATGTCGTTTTTTCATTCACCCGAAAAATGAGTTACCGCACTCACGTGATATACGTGAAGTATATCACGTACCTTGGAATTGGACAAGTATCTGGATTTCATTTTTCCTGGAATTGTTTGCGGAAAAAATTCATTCGTGCATATAATACCTGCAGCACCCAGTTTTTATTGAGTTTCTTTTTTTCTCGAATAATAATTTTCATGAAAAAGGCTAGAGCTATGCTGAACGTGCTGGAAAATATTTTGCGCACGCGTTGTTTTTATTCATTATTTTTTTTTTCTTTCAGCAAATGCGCTGCTTCGAATATTTGCTGTCTCGACGCGTTGTTTTGTGATTTTTCATCAACAAAACGTTAAATGTGTTCCTGATGACACGGCATGTAATTTTTTTTCTGCGCATTCCTCATTCTACATTCTTTACTCAGTCTGTATAGCTGTGGATGCGATGCACATTATGAAATTCTACGTTACAAAAATTGAAGGAATCTAAATACTGTACCGCAATATTTTTTTTCTCGTAAAATTTAGAGGATGAAGAATAAGATAAACTCGGAAAGTCTCAACCAAAGCAAGCGAATTTTCTTCCCAAAATACGTTTGTCTCTCTCAAAATTATAACGAATAAATTCAGAAACACACATGAGCCCTCCCATGAATATTCAAAGCGGCAATATTTCTCTATATCCTCTCTAAAATAAGCCCTTTATTCTACAATAAATCTATACTTACATTCCTATGATGATCATAGATTGTGGAATTTCAGTTTATGCAAGAAGTCGGAGCGACCATTCTGAGTAATCATGAATGATTCAATGAAAAATAAATGGTTCATCAAGACTGAACTGAAGTACAGTACTGTACAGCTGAGTGCGCGCATGATCCTTTTTCGAAAAAACTGAACCTGGGGAGAAAGACTAGACGAATGGAACTTAGAGTGACATCTAGCATTAATTAAAAGGAATCGCAGGCTACACTTGCTCTGTTGTGGTGCGGAAGTCCATGCCCTACCGTCATGGTAACGAAAATAATTGAAAATGCTTTTACATGCGAATGCCTGTGATTTGTTCCTCTTGCTGTGGCTTACGGCTTATGTACATCTTAGACAGCCGGACAACATATATCCAAAAACATGTAGGTGAAGCCAACTTCCGCTGTTCAAAAAATACATTCTTGATTAATTCAAATACCACTCCTAATCCATTGATAGACAGAAAGTCGAGTACACCGAGTACAGCATCTGATACCTTTTAAAATCCAGATGATTCATGCCTTATTTAGATCAATACTATAGTTTGAAGCAACTCGATTCCTTTGGAAAATACAGTCGAGTCTGGTTACAGTGAATATTGTTATAACGAATAATTGCGTACGATAAAGTAGTTCTTCAGGACCCTGCCTAGTAGCCAAAACGTCATTTGAGTTAATTTATAGCGATTTTTCGGTACAACAGAGCTATTTTACTGGTGTTACAAGCTTTCTTGTAACAAGATCTTACTGTACTGTAATTGTAATGATGAACTAAACTACTAAAGCATGCTTCCTCCACTTTTGAAAAAGGCCGAGCCATGCAAGAAACAGGTTTTTAAAGAAATTGATTAGAATACAGTAGACAGTAAATGTTTCAATAATAGACGAGGCATACATTTTAAAAGTATCAGCTGCGGCCAAAAACGCGGATGAACTTCGAATCCTGGATCTAAAAATAAAAAGCTCTGTGGCTCCACAGTTATGGTCTATGTTTATGTTCTGAAAAATCGTAGTGGCGGCCTCCATCGTGACAGGGAAAGCATGGACGAAGGAGCGATAAAGCTGCGCGCCAATGTCGCCATAGAAAGTTGCGTAGAACCGTCTCTTCGATCCTGCAATAGATCAACCTTGTATTGTGGCATTAATTTTTTTGTGCGCATTAGTAAGATTCTTTTTAGGCTTTATTCAGATTGTGTTTCTCGTGACGCTTACGGAAATTAATTCCAGATCGAGTGATGCTTCGTTCAGCATTTTTATTTCATCGGCATGCTAGCTCAAATTCTGATTGAGCCGAAGGAAGTATCTGCTGTATTCCATGGCATTCCTACGCATCACATTTTCTCGAACGGAACATATTCTTGAAAACACATGTTGCCATATATATCGCCCGATTGATCGCTTCATTCGCTGTAGTCATCTTTCTTTGGCCGCGCAAAGGATCTGCTTATAACTAACGTTTTATTGCCGAGAAGTAGAACCTAAACTTTGGGCAACACAAGTGTCTTGGTATTCATGCTCAGTGCTTGATGCGAATATGCATCGACGGCGAAGAAAAGCACAGGGAACCATTGCGACATTGACAATTGCGCGTAGAATATTCTGCGACTACGTGTTTGGATAATTCAACCGTAATGCGAGCGTGTCTCTTCACTTTTTGGTTTTAAAATGTACAGTACTTGTTCAGTGTGGGTTTCGCAGCACTAAATGTGAAATCACGCTTTCTCTCCGTGTATAGTGCGCGTTTTTTCCTATGCGTTTGCAGAAGTGCGGTGCTCCTACTTCGGAAAAACAGTTGTTCAAGTTAACAGGAAAGCCGGTCTGCGGAAGCGGTTGCTTGCGTGGTTCTTGCGCACAGTATCAGAACGGAAATGCAACGCTCGAGCATCGGCACTAATCATCTCTCGCAAGAAAGGTCTTGGTGCTTGAGGTTTTGCCGATAGAAGTGAGTCTACCTATAATATTTTTCTTGGCCTTGCTCATTTTGTAAGCGTGTATGTCAGCTAGCCAATTGGTATATTGGCGGTTGAACATTTAATAATGCGTTGAAATTACGACGTTCGCCGCGACAAAACACATTTGACTTTGAATCTCTTAATTTGTTCTCGTTCACTGCGACGCGAGTAAGTCGAGATTAATTTCTTTTTATCAGTGTGAAAGTTCAAATTTCATTGAATGGTTCCAAATTTATCTATCCGTGTTGCATTTGGTGACGAAAAGAGATTTCCGGAAGCCAGATCTTCATGAAACGAAGGAGATACCGGTTCAGTCCTAACGAAATGAATCCTCTGGAAAAGTTTAGCCTGTGAAACGCGGGCTTTTAAGCGTTGAAGGTTAATTTTTTGGAATTTCTTCGGCTGTTCTTTCGACGTGTCGTATGATCGAGATCGAGTCCTTCCTTAAGTGTTACGTGACGCTCCTGGATTCTTTATCCGAGTCTGTATGTGAAGCTGTTGGTGAGCATGATCCGAAAACTGTTGCCTTGTACGGGGTTTCTGCTCGTTTCATGTATCCTGAGAATCCTTTCTGTGTCGTGGGGAAATTATCGCCCTGGTTGTGGTTCTTTTTGTGCCGTATGTTCATTTTTTTTGGACATTCATCGCATGAGCCACGCGCTCGAACTGAATGAGCTCCGCGGTGCTTATCTGGCTGACGAAATTAGGGACACTGCGCAGAATGACTTCTATCTTTCCGTCTTAGTTTTTGTCCTAGTCGAGTGTGGTGCTCCGAGATACCAGTATACGGTAAATTACTAAAATTTGACAGATTTTATAAACCGACTGAGACCTGGCGAATGAGGTACATCTTGAAGAGCGTGTCTTCATTCACTGCTTTCAGCGAGTATTTTATTTTGCATAATCATTACTTTGCCGCTTTTCTTCAAGATCTTTTTGTCTTCTAAACGTGTTGAGCCTGCTACGTTTCTTCCTCTATTCTATCTCATCGGACATCTGCGTGAACATATACAATTGTTCATCTGTTACTTTATTCAACATTTGAGTTTATTGTTTTCTCTTCACGAATTTTCTTAGGAAATGAATTAGCTCTCATGCATTTCCTATGCAATGCGTGAAGTGGTTGCTTCGAATTCTGTCTCGGCCTTTCCAATCGCTGTAAGATCTGAATACTACATAGAAGAAAGTTGACGTGCACTCAGGCGCGAAATGTACGGTATGTTGAGCATTTCAAATCCCTGCTATGTTGGTTTTCCTGAACTTCGACATTTCACTGTTGCGTACGTAATCTTTATCTTATCAAATAACGCTCGAAACGCGTGCGAAGCGGCGGCGGCGAGTCTTCTCTAGAATTCAGGTTGATAAGTTTATTTTTAGAGGATATTGTCGTCAAAAAAGAAGTTATATAATTTCATAAATATGTTTCAAGTTATGCATTTTCGCCATCGATAGCGGAATCCATGTGCATTTTTTTAATCCCTCGAGTAAAGAATTTTATTTGTGGAGTCAGGACTCTATTCACCGTATGTCAGAAAGTGCATTGTATCGGATGTACCAAACGGTGCATAAAATTTCAACTGACTCAAATCAGAAGAAAAAGAGGATTGATCAAAACTCGATGCATTTAAAATCAACGAAATTATTTCGTTTGCCCTGGAAGTTAAAAATTAGGAAAACAAATTATTCGAATAGTTGGACTGTGTTCGTATTCGATTCTAGAGAATTTGCCAGCAAAGAAAGAAAGGGACGCACCGGTTTTTGGATTGGGGAAAGTCGCAACATCAGCTTTGAAATTAGAAAACTGGTTGAGAATTTTGAATTTTCAGTGTTTTGGCGATAGGGGGCGAAGAGCAAGAAACCCAGTCGAAATACTGTACCCGAAGTTTGCAATTGAGAAATCCTTTTTTCCTGCCTATTTTTTTCTCAACTTTCAACTCAAATCTCTAATTTGAACGTTTATTCCTTATTTGAGTATTTCGTGAAGCCGTTTCTTATCATAACGAACAAATAAGTTCTGTGGTAGATCCTTTGAAGGATTTCCTAGTCGCACAAAGTGTCTTCTTGTGTTTTCCTGTTCTGCTGAAGGAAAGGCAAATCTTTCATCGTTGAATAGTTCAGTAGGAAATCTAGAAACGTACTTCGCGAATAATGTTGTAACTGTGAATAATTAGAACACTATTTTTTTCATTGAGAAATCCCACGTAATGTTTGTGTCTGAGTCTAGTTGCGAGTCCTTGGCTGTGAACTGTGTGTTTCACTCCACCTTGATTTTGGCATCGCGTCAAAATGTTGGCCATCTTTTCAAATTGTACATTATTGTGAATTGCATATTTTTTTCTCGTCGGTCAGTTCTCGGTCGCACTCATATTTCGTGACCTAGCATTTTCCTTCTCAGCAGATTCAAAATGTTCATAGTCGGAAGTGTTTGCTGTACAATATTAGGACCATTTGGAGCACCATGTGATACTAAACGCGTGCATTGATATCTTTTTTGTATAAGGCAAATTATAAATACAGTATCTTATTTACTCGAGTACCACGCGCACCTGTTTTTTTTTCTCAAAATGGAGAGTTGAAAAACGGGGTGCGCGTCATAGACTGGTATACATTTTTCAAAAACGTCTACTAGTTCAGGTTTGTATTATATGCTATTTCAATGGGATACTTTGGATCCATTTTAACGGGGAAACGTTTTAAAGGGAAAACATATTTTGAATGAAAATAATTGATGATTTGTTAAAATCAGGATCAACCCATGTCTAGATTCAATTTTGGGTGTTCGTACTTTTAAAAATATTTTACTTTTAAAGTCACTAGAATGGGGTGCTCAGGGATATAATTTTATGCCAAGTTTCGACTGAAAAGCCCTGGCGCGCGTCTTACTCGAGTAAATACGGGTATATTTTTGTGGCAAATTCAGCTCGGACTTCTTTGAAGTCATTAATGCGAGTCGTGATCGGATTGGGTATTTAGTGCCAGTCGCAGATGTATTACATCAATTTTTTTCGATACTTTTTTTGTAATGAGCTGTCGTTCAAAGGAGTTCTGGGGGTTGTGAAACACGAAGTGCGAACAGATAAATCGTTCGTAGATCCGAGCCCACGTGTTGTGTGAGACGAGTGTCGTTTGTGGGGGAAGTTCGTGTTGAATCCCGCAGTTCGCGTGTTGTTCTCGGTCGCATTGCGCAGTACTGTACTTGCATGATGGGGCTCTCTCCTTGTTCCCGGTCGTGCGTGTGTCATTTCGACTGCGGAAAGTGTCCTGCAGTGTTGCCGAAAATCGATGTTTAATGCTTTTATTCTTGGAACGAAATAATACGCGTTTACTGTATTTATTTTCTTATATTTTAGTCGGGAAACGAATGTGAACCATTTTTATTCTTCGTGCGAGTTCGAAAAGCCCTGTCGTGTCATTTACATGTCTCAAGAATCCGATCGGCGCACTGCTTATGTAGGTGGACACACACACAAACACACACACCCTCTCTTTCTCTACCAAGAATTTTTGTTTGATCCCATAAGGTTCTCTACCCATGTTATAAGGATTCTCTGCGACGAAATTCCGTACACAACGAATCTTTTTCCCTGCCCCTTTTGAATTTTGTTGCAGAGGGAGAGAGAGTGATTTTTCACTCACCACCTCTATTTTCTCGTAGAACCTATAGGGAACCTAGAGCTGAAAAAACAGTAGGCACCTACCTGTACAGTACATGGAGTCCAGAATGCATATTTATTTCTTTCGATTTTTGCTTTTCATTTTACTGTATATAGTAAAAACTACAGTGGGACCCCCACATACGGACAATTCGACATAGGGACACTTATTTTCCCATAAAAAATTGATAAAAAGGCCCGACATGAGGACACTGACTCAACATAGGGACATTTTGTGATTAAATTGCAAATAAGTTTCAGGCCAAATTAGAAGAAACGGATATTTCCAACCCTGAAATTGATGTAAGAAAAGTTCTTGGGCATTTCTTTCAGGCCAAATTACAAGAAACAGATATTTCCAACCCTGAAATTGATGTAAGAAAAGTTCTTGGGCATTTCATCTCACAAATTTATCATCCATTTAGCTAATCTAAAATAATTACCTTCAGCATAGAGGGACTTCCTTCTCCCTTTTTCAATTGAATATTATTTTTACAGAGAATACCAACATTTCTATGTACTGTATAGAGCTATCAGTATTCAATTCCCCAAATGTCCATATTGTGTTGACATATATTGATTGAATCAGTTTAAATTGGGAGACAATTTTTATTTTCATGGAATTATGGTGAATATTTTGTCCATAAAACACCAATTAAAAATCATATAATGTGAGTCCAAGGGAAAATGAGACTCAACTTAGGGACACTATTGATACACCAATTATGTCCGCATCTTGGGGTCTCACTGTACTGTGTTGGCAAAAAGAAATCACGCACTTGACCTCTGTCTCATACATACCCTGCACTTTTAAGAGGTAATTTAGATGAATAGAAAAGGTATTTAATAAACAGGTTTAGCGTGTATATGTTGACTTTCTCCACTGAAACCGTTTTCAAGGGATACACGTTTCCCCTTTCCAAATACTGTATGTTACATATCATGTTTTGAGAATGGGTTTCTTTGAACTTCATTACATTTACTGTCATTGGACATGGGATGCAACTGATTTCTTAAACGTGTAGAGAAACAATTCCGCTTACTTGATATGCCTGCAGATTTTTTTTTAGTTTCAGACAGTGCAAGTGCTGCTAAATCAATACTTTCTAAAGATCGGAAACTGTCTTCGAAAATGTTTCGAATTTGACGACCGTGGTCCGCCGAAAAATATTTGATTTTCGAAGGATTTGTGTTTTTGCTACTCGATTTTAAGATAATTCAAAAAGTTGAATTGACGACGAAGAAGTTGCCCGTGTGAGAGATACAGAAAATCCTTAGCAAATAAGAGGTTTAATTCAATTTTTTCTTTTGAATGTCTTGGATGTTTTTTAACTGGAAAAACCTGGGCACGGAAAGAACTTGATTTTGAAGACCCGACAGAACTTTCGAAACAACCCTTGTACAGTATATCACAGTGCAATGTCAAGAATGATCTTAAAACTAATGTTGCCGAGTAGCTCCAGCTTCTGTAAGCCAAACCTCGTAACCTTGGCCGAAACGAAGGTTCTTTGATGCATATATATTTTTTAATAAAAATTTCCAAGACGTTTCTTTGCTCATGTCTAAAATGTTCTTAGGTCTTGAAAAATTACTCGCTCTTGGCGGACTGCATCCTGGACTCGTTCCAAAAACATGAGCAAATTAAACAACTATCCTGGAAAACCCTGGGGTTGGAGGGGAATCTTCGTCTGTCAACATAATCACACTTTCATAACCGAAATCGCGCCTACGACGCATAGATTTGCGTACTGTATTTTCGTATGTGCGATAAATGTCCTCTGCTGCAAAAATTTTATGACAATCGGTGTTTTTATTTTTTTACATTTGCGGGGTGAAGCCCAAATTTTACGAATTGTGCGTGGAATACGTCATTTTGTATTCCTCTGCCCTGCATTTTTTTTTCTCTCTCTCTCTCTCTGAGCTCCGTGTTCCTGATTTCTCTTGAGACGTTTCTCGTTCGGGAGAATTTTAAGTGGACAGCTGCTGCGCACTCGTTGGTGTATCGAGATTCAAACGTCACTCGCTCAAGTATTCTGCGTCGTGGATAGGAAATACTTATTGAGCCATTCTCTCGTTTTCTTCTTCTATTTGTCCGTTTCTACCGCGCTGTCGCCCATCTGCGTATTTGTGCGGAACGTTCGCTGGGCTCGTCATGGATACGACGAAGCTCAGTGGGCTAAGAAAAAAGTAGCGTCGAATGCGGAGTCAATAACATTTTATTTTTATTTTTTGCCTCCCCCTTCTTCCTAACGGTACGATCCCTGATGGATCCCGGTCTCAGGGATATTGTGTTCAGTTTGGCGACTCGGAGTTCGTTAACTAGTGATTGCGCCAGTGTGACTGTGAGTGAGTGAGTGAGTGAGAGCAGAAAGAAGTACGTGCCGTGACAAAAGGTGCATTTCGTGAGAGCGATGAGCCGTGATCGTGTGGAATTTCTGTGCTGTATATGACTCGGGGAATAATTTACCTGTGCGAAAAACTGCGTGACTGGTCAGTTTGAGTGCGTCGCAAAACGGCGCGTCCGAAAACAGCGCGAAAACGTGAAGAAACTGAAAACACAAGCACTTTCAAGTTATCGTACACACGCGCAAAAAAAAATACGTATGCTCGAAGCAGCTCCTCAGTTTCAGAGAAGGGTGCGGTTCGGCTGGGTTGGGTTAGTCACGTTCTAAACTTTTCCTGAGCAAAAAGTATTACAAAAAATAAGATGACTGAAGTTAATGTAATGAGGAACTGAAGATAATTTCCTGATTCCAGTGGAACTGATCTCCAACTTTGTGCGTTCACAGAAAATGCTTTTTTTTTTGAGGATACCAGGACTGAATACTTCAAAGAGGACGTGATCAAAATCAGGGAACTGCACTTGTGTGGAACAATTTTAAGGATTTCGGACTGAAGAAAAAAAATCGAAATATTTTCTGACCATGTGGCACACATTTCATTTTTCCGTTATTAACGACATCATTACGTTTAAAATGATTTAGGTGGTTTCTTTTGCCTGAAAGCTTCGTCGAATACTTGAGCATGAAATAACCTATGGATGAAATGTCTTGCTAAAATTTTTGTTTTGAGATGTTTAATCGATCATAAGTGCACACTGTATTGTGAATTTTGGCTGATCATTTTCTGGTCATCTTCTGTGTTTAGAATTTTGTCACTTGTCGTTGCTTTTTTTTTTTTTTGGTCACGCGATGTTGAGGACGCGCGGTTCTGGGACACACCCAAATAATCAGGTAGGTACAGAAGAGCATTGAACAGGAGTAAAACAGTAAAATGAAGGAAAATACTGTATTGCGAACTCGACTTGTGTCGTGGGAATAAAAAAAAAATGACGAAGGGTTTCATGCATTTCTTCGAACGAGTACTCGGACTTGATGAAGTTTACGACGGAAATTATGTGTCTTCGTGATTAGTTGGTGTTCTTTATGACCCAGTGTCGAGTCGTTCCTTTCCTTCAACTCATCATTTCTTTCTAACATCCAAAGCTATGTTTTTTAAAAGTAAGGATCTATGACGGAAAAGTGAAAGAAACGTGGATTCCCTGTGGAGGTTCTAGTTTATATTTTTTTCAGTATCCGGGTTGTCACTGGGTAATCCGTGGGCGCATGTCAGCGATTCCTTCTCGCATAACCGGAACTCTGTCGGTCTTGGCTTTCTGTGTTTTGTCGATTTCGTCCACCAACTAACTCGGGAAATGCCTGGATGACCTTATATATTTTTTAAAAGAATTTCATTTCTGTTGATCTGGTTGTTTTTTTTTTTCGTCCTCGAAGTCTGTCGCTTCCGGGTGAAGCCTGATCAGCATGAGAGGAGGAGTGAAGTAAGCGTGTGCAGTCAATTTCACGCCAGGATTCCGCGTGTCAGGTGGAGTTCTGGTCAGTGATTTTGCGGAATTTCCTTCTCAAAAGACGTCAGATACAGTTTTGGGGAAAATCATGATAATCATGAAGTGCTTTGCACTGTATGTCTTGTGAGCTGTGATTTAAACTCCTCGCTGTAATTATTATTATTTTTTTTTCTACTAGTAAGAATACCGTGAGATTCCAAAGTTTTCTGGCGAGATATCATGAGAAATTTTCTGAGTTAGTAACTTGCGTGTCATTGTGAGAAAATTTATCAATTGCTTTGAATTATTTAAGGTTTTAAGCACTGAGTCCGCGGCTCTGAAACTGCGTGTTAAAAAAATTTGAGTGTTACGCTTGATGAATTCGATATTCGATTATTTTGAAATATTCTCCTCGCTAGTTTCGAATGTGATTTTGGTTGATTTTCCCGTTGTTTCGGCTAAATTTTATCACTTTTCGTAGGCTGTAATCTAGGGATTGTCAGAGTAGGTGTTTGTGTGGGTTATGTTTCAGGTTGAGATTTCGTGCATTGAAGTTGAATTAGGTTTGGGTAGGATCAGTTTATTATTCTTGGCAAAGGTAGAAATAAAGGCGACATCTGTCGGACACTCTAAGAACGGCATTACAACTCTTGAGTACTGTACTTCTAATTATCGTCCGGCAGGACGAAACTAAACTTGTGTTCACTGTAACAAATCTTATCTCATCCTAACTTGAGATTAATGAGATTAATTTTATGTCGTTTTCAAAAACTAGCTTGACTTATTTCAGTCATATTTTGAATTTTTCGTCCGTTATGAAAACGCTATTTTGCTGTCGTTCTTGATGCAAACGCGATGGTGTCCGAATGCACATATTTACTTGCAGTATTCTAAGGATACCTGATGAGCGACTTCCCTTTAGAAGTTTGGATGGTTAGTGAGTGCACGAAAGGGCACGTTTCAATAACCTAGCGTGACGTAAACTCTTGGGGTTTGTGTTTTCATACCTTCTGTTGGATTAACTTTTATTGACGCAGTTTTACCGCAAGATAAGCAGACGTGAAACAAAGTACATTACTGTGTAAAAATGGCAAGTATAATTCTGAATTCACGAAGAGAGGTTTCAATTATGTTACCCAACTTTGACTTTCCGAACCTCTTTTGATGCTTGATATTTTTTGCACAATCTGTTTCTTCTTAAAGTCGTTTGTATACAATGTTTTTGGGTTTCAAATTTCTTTTATGTGCTGCTTTTATAGACGCACTCTTTGCTCTACTTTCTTTCAAAGTTTGCATGTCATGATCTCAGCAGAATTAGTTCAAATCCGATGGTTTAAAGGCTGATCAAAAGGTTTGTCAGTGCTGTTCTCGAAATCAATTTTGTATACGAACCACCGAAGATATTAAAAGTAAGCGTTGCAATTCGTATCGTCATTTCCCCCTCTTTTTGAGTTACCGTGCTATCCTTAATTGGGCAAATTGACATCGTATGGAAAGATGAATATTCAATGTCGAAAACACAATTATTTTCCGAAAGTACACCACTTTTTCATTGGAACATGGCTGTCAAGTCTGCAAATTTGTGACGAAGAATGGAGAATCACGGCATTGAAAATATTCTGTGTCACTTGGGCTGAATATTTAAACAAAAGTCAAAAGCAAGAGGTAAAGCTAATATAATCTTGTTGATAAATTGCACCTTGACCTTTTTTTTATGAGCAAACATTTGGAACAGTACCCTGACATTTTTCGCATAATCTACTAATTATGTCAGTCACAATTGCCTTACTGCTCTGGATATTGTGCTACATGTTTGTCCATATCATGGGGATAATTTGCTGTAGATGCTGAAGTGGAAGATGAAATTTTGGAAACATTTGGAACAGTGCCCTAACACTTCTCGTATAATCAGCTAATAATTGTAGTCAAAATTGCTTTACTACTCTGGATATTGTGCCACCTGGTGGTCCATAGCATGGACATAATTTTGCGTGAACGCTGAAATGAAGGATGAAATTTCACCTTGGCATTAATTTTTTATTTTATTTTAAAGACCGAACATGTGAAACAGTACTCCCACAAACTGCTGATACTTTCAGTCAAAATTGCCTTACTACTCTGGATATCGTGCCACCTGTTCGTCTATCATGGGAATAATTTGATATAGATGCTGCCTTGTCCCACGAGGGTCGTCATCGTCGAGAACGGGATTTAATGGGATTTTAAAAAAATTGGTGAATCCTGGTTCCAACCGAATACGTGACGTTAAAGGGAGGAGCGGTCGTAAGTCGAGCATTGATTGCGCTAACCCCGTGCATAATAATCCCGCGACTGAAGAATACGGAACTGGGCAAGCCAAAAATGAATAAATAAATAAAAAAGTAAATGAAAATAAATGAGAAATGGGGAGAATGAAAACGGGGAAGAGGCGAAGGCAAGAATGGCAGTTCGATGAACTTGAGGGTAGAGAGAGCATCGACCGGCCGCATCTCGGACCTGGGATGGGATGATGTCTGGTGTGTGTGCCTGTGCCTCGGTGGGTGCTGTGATCTCTTCTACTTCTTTTCTTGGTCGACGCAAAAGTTTTCTCTCTATATTTTTCTTTCTCTCTCTCTCTCTCTCCATCTTTCAAGTGTTTTGGTTTCTCTGCTTCTCTTCTTCTTTCCGAATGCTTTTTTTTTGGCTTTCGTGAGAGGCGGGTTATTCTCCTCCGCGTCGTTGGTTCGGTCGTTGGTTTCTCTCTGCCTCCGCGATGCTGTTGCGGCGGTGCGACTATTTTCGTAACCCGGGAACTACTTCCACGGTTTTTCATTTTTCTTTCTGTCTGAAATCTTATGCAGAGTGGCTTTGAATCTGAGTGAATATGTGTAAATGTCTTTTAACGCATCTCCGGATGGCAATTTTTTGAAGAAAATATTGAACGTACGGAAGGGATTTGGGCTCTATCCAATTGCTTTGGTTTCTAATTTGTTTGAATAACATAGTAATGGACAAGCCGAGGGAAATTTGCTCGAATGGAAAGACAATTGAGATTTATTTCTGCACCATTTCCAAAATCATGAATGCGAAAAGGCTGACTTTGGGCTCAAAGGAAAGTTAACTTGACGGGATTTGAAATTTTTGTGATTGAATGTTGCTTTAGAACTTTCAGGAGTCGCTTCGGTTTAAAATTTGTCCGTGTAATATAATGATGGATAAGGCGAGGAAAATTTGCTCAAATATAAAGACAATTGAGATTTATTTCTGCGCCATTTCATTAATCATTAATGCGAGAATGCTGATATTGGTCTCAAAGGAAAGGTAACTTGACGGGGTTTAAGATTATTTTGATTAAATATTAATTTTGAAGTCGCTTTGGGTTTCAGATTTGTATGCGTACTATAAAAGTATACAAGGCACGGAACATTTGATTAAACAGGAAGACAATTAAGGTGCATTTCTGCACCATCTCGAAAAAGATGAATGCGAAAAGACCGGTCTCAAAGGGGAGTTTGCCTGACGGGATTTCCAATTATTTAGTTTAAATATTGCTCCTGAAGTCACTTTGGTTTCAAATTATAATATTATAGTGGATAAGGTTAAGAACATTTATTCAAGCTGGCGGAAAATCGTATTATTTTCTGTACCATCTCAAAAATCATAAATGCAATAAGACTGACTTCGTTCTTAAAGGAAATTTGCCTTGGCGGGATTTAGAATTATTTCGATTAAATAATGCTTCTGAAGTCGCTTTGTTTTAAAAATTGTATTCACTATTTTATGTTTTATAAATACTGTGCAGAACATTTTGCTCAGATGGGGAAGCGAGTATAATTCCTTTCTGCACTATTTCAAAAAATACGAATGCTGATTTTGATCGATCAGAAAAGCTCGATTGACGGGATTTGCAATTGCAGCATTTTGATTAAGTATTGCGAATTTTTGTCATGTTATCTTGAATCCGGCTGCACAATATCTTATATTTTTAGAATTTTTGTTGCGAAAATTGAATTCCCGACTCAAAGGGCTAGGAAAAGCGAGAAACGGACTCTTCTCGGGTTTCAGATTGGAAGTAAAATGAAATGGTCAAATTTCTCTGAAATTATACGAAATCGGCCGAAATCTTGGATTTTCATCGTAGGAGGCAAATTTAAAAATTCCACTTTTATCCCATGTACCTGCACCTGCGAAAATACTGTTATTTCTTGAGCTAATCTGTAAAATTGTACAGTATTGGGCACCCCTGCGTTTTTTTTTTTTTTTTTTAGTCGGTTGTCGTCTGGTTACCGTATGTCAGCCAGTCAGTGCTCGGATTTCGTCGAAGAGTGCTGGTTGGGAAAAGGAAACTTACTCGGCGAGTTGTGCGCAGTGTTCTTGATCAGTTGTGATGTGTTTTTTTTAAAGAATGCTCTTTTCCGTAGGTGCTTGTTTCCGTGTGATATTCATCAGGTACTTGGGAAATGTTAAAGTACGGTAGTAGCTGGTTGACACCGGAAATCAAAACCTACTCGAACCTTTTTCGCGGGGTCTTGAATCGGAAGTTTTTTTTTTTTCTTTCCCGATTTTTTCTGATGCTGAGGCGCGTTGAAAAATGAAGAGATTCAGTGTTCGAATCATGAAGCTTTGAAAAAGGTTTTCTTCAGTTTTACCAGTTGTCAGAATTGGGTGATCTGATTTTTTTTTCACGACTTGGAGTTTGCTTTTTTACTTTTAATCACAGAACGCTTTGATATCGATGACAATTACCGTATGATGTTTGTGAAATACTGTATTTATGAATATTTTTGACCAATTTATGCGAATAATTAACGTTCTTGGTCCCTGCGAGTGAATTTTCGGCTTTGGGCTTCGTTCAACTTTTATCGCGTGAATTCTTTGTAATAATGCTTAGCTGTTTGTTCCCATGTTTGAATCATGAGGGATTTTTGTAAAACGTGTGTGACCTGAAGAATTGAAGAAAAAAATAAATGGAGAATTATCGGTGTCGTCGAGTCAGACGTGACTTCGAGACGTTCCTGAAGAAATTAGCTGGTTTCTTTTGTATATTAGTCACTTTTCTTGTCATTGTTGTTGTCAATGAGACCACTTTTCGATTGCTTGTAAGTGAAGCCAGTCATTTCGACTGAGTATTTTTTAATGAGAATACTGTATGACGCTTTCTGAAGTCTGAGAAAGTAAAAGCTGTTGAGCTCGATCGAAAAATAGTGGCACCGCACGAAGTTTCTGCTACTTTGCGGAGTACTGTGATGTACCCGTGAGAAAATTGTCCAATAATTTCGAAACGTCATGCACTCGATCATACTACAGTGTTGCAATTTTTGCAACGTCGGTTTTCCTTCTTTTGCAACGCAGGAATAATGATTTGAAACGAGTCCGTTGTTGTGAAGGTCAAGCATCAAGTATTCTTGTCGCTTATTATCTCAGAACTGTTGCATTGGGAAACGAATAGCCAGTTTCTGAAAGAATTTTTTAAATAAATAAAATCGAACTCGTTCATCGATTCAAGACCCCGTGATTTCGAAAAATACGTTCGATTTGAAGTCTGAAAGAAACAAGGCCGACCTTGTGCCGAATTTAGGAATTGTTTTTTCGAAATTATATTACTCAGTGCAGTACTGCACATACAAAGAAACCTTTTTTTATTTTTTTAAATAATCCATTTCGCAACGCGAGAAGTTTCTTTTTCCGTCGTAGCACTTTCACTCTGCGAGCATGGGCCCTTCTTGAAGATAATTTGCAATCACTTTTTGCGTTTGCCCAATAACGGCTCGACGAATCAGAGTAAATTTGGCTTGAAATTGTAGTGATTTTCAAGTTGTAATTGCATGGGCTTGTTTTTTTCTTTCTTCGGGAATACTGTACCTGTACTTCCAGAAGTCCTTGGAGTTGCCCAACAGCACACTGATTTTTCAACACAAACGGATAGTGAGGTACAGTATTTATCTTACGTTTAAACCCTCTAGTTCTTCAGACTCCGTCCGATGCCTTGCGAATTCCCGGCTTAGAACGAAATTTATTGAAGAATTTACTTTCCGAGTGTATCAGCTGCAAAATTACTGGTGCAAAATATGTAGGGGAAATGTCAACGATTTGAGGGTAGTCCTGCAACTATGGAAAAGTAGTTTTCATGGTTCACGAGCAGAAAGGTTATTGTCTCCTACCAACTCTTGTGTGGAAATTTTCTCGTCTTCGTTTCAGTGTGTTAATGCATCCTTTCCAACAAGAAAACTATTAACTTGGCGATTCATTCCAGCATTTTATGTTGGGGAAAAGGATGTTGAAATGTGCTGCTGGTTTCGTGTGACACGGCAAATTGTTGACTGATTTGGAAAATGCAGGAAGTCATCCACAATGGTTGGTTCATGAGCCATGTGTGTCTTTTGCATCTGTTGTCCCAGTCTTGATAAATGGACGTGAATTGAATTGTAATCCGCGTGCTTTTTTTTAACGTTTCTTGGCTTGGTTAATTTTCCTCAGCGAGATGGAGATTAAGAAAAAATAAGAGTTTAATTTACGGCTTATCCGTTTGAGTGGATAAGATTCAATTTTAACCTCTGCAGTTTTTTTTGTGCATTACTTAAGAATCTTCTCTACCTGAAGAATCTTCTTTCGAGTGATCAAAAATATTCCCGTACGCTATCTGAAAAATCCTCTTGGCAAAGATTCCTAGACCTAAGAAAATCATTTTTGAAGTGTAAAAATGATCTGATCTTGTTAAATTTTGGGTTGAGGAATCGGAACTTTATCCTAAAATTTCATTCGCAAAGAAGTTGCCCGATTAGGATTTCAAGGTACAGTATTGTACTGGCAAACCTTTCGAATCGATCCTCGTACGTAGAACGGAGCTAAAAGTTTCAAGCTTATTGGGGAAATTCGCGTGTGAAGTTCAAAAACTGTTTTGAACATTCCAAGAGTGTTTCTTTGGCACGTGGAAGAACTTTTGAAAATGCCCTCGTTTATCTTGCTGCGTGGGGAGGAATTTTTTTTTCATTGTTATTTGTTCAGTTCCGTTAGGATCCCGTGCTCAAAATTCCGAGTATTTCATGCCTGCTTTTTCAAACTTTCGATTATGTTTTTTTTCGATAAGCGTTGAAAAGTTGTGAAATGGGTTTCTGTCGATCGAGATGGATAAGCTGGCTATAGTTTGGGGCTCAATTTCGTATTTATTCTTATTCGATTTCGAAACCTCTCGCTCAATCGATGGCCGAGTTGGAGACGAGAATTGCGTCAATACGATTTTTTAAGTCTTCGAGTTTAATGCGCGTATCGAAATGGCGATTTTGTGATATCGACTGAGTAAATGTCGGTCTGGGAAATTTCAGGCACCTGGGCTTATTTATTTATTTCTTT
>CAJPEX010001421.1:0-25954 GCA_905338405.1 Notodromas monacha | reverse complement strand
TTTTTTTTTTTTAATAATTCATTTCGCAACGCGAGAAGTTTCTTTTTCCGTCGTCGTAGCACTTTCACTCTGCGACCATGGGCCCTTCTTGAAGATAATTTGCAATCACTTTTTGCGTTTGCCCAATAACGGCTCGACGAATCAGAGTAAATTTGGCTTGAAATTGTAGTGATTTTCAAGTTGTAATTGCATGGGCTTGTTTTTTTTTTCTTCGGGAATACTGGAACTGTACTTCCAGAAGTCCTTGAAGTTGCCCAACAGCGCACTGATTTTTCAACACAAACGGATAGTGAGGTACAGTATTTATCTTACGTTTAAACCCTCTAGTTCTTCAGACTCCGTCAAATGCCTTGCGAATTCCCGGCTTGGAACGAAATTTATTGAAGAATTTACTTTCCGAATGTATCAGCTGCAAAATTACTGGTGCAAAATATGTAGGGAAAATGTCAACGATATGAGGTTAGTCCTGCAACTATGGAAAAGTAGTTTTCATGGTTCACGAGCAAAAAGGTTATTGTCTCCTACCAACTCTTGTGTGGAAATTTTCTCGTCTTCGTTTCAGTGTGTTAATGCATCCTTTCCAACAAGAAATATTAACTTGGCGATTCATTCCAGTATTTTATGTTGGGGAAAAGGATGTTGAAATGTGCTGCTGGTTTCGTGTGACACGGCAAATTGTTGACTGATTTTGAAAATGCATGAAGTCTTCCACAATGGTTGGTTCATGAGCTATGTGTGTCTTTTGCATCTGTTGTCCCAGTCTTGATAAATTGACGTGAATTGAATTGTAATCCTAGTGCTTTTTTTTAACGTTTCTTGGCTTGGTTAATTTTCCTCAGCGAGATGGAGATTAAGGAAAAATAAGAGTTTAATTTACGGCTTATCCGTTTGAGTGGATAAGATTCAATTTTAACCTCTACAGTTTTTTTTGTGCATTACTTAAGAATCTTCTCTACCTGAAGAATCTTCTTTCGAGTGATCAAAAATATTCCCGTACGCTATCTGAAAAATCCTCTTGGCAAAGATTTCCTATACCTAAGAAAACCATTTATGAAGTGTAAAAATGATCTGATCTTGTTAAATTTTTGGTTGAGGAATAGGAACTTTATCCTAAAATTTCATTCGCAAAGAAGTTGCCCGATTAGGATTTCAAGGTACAGTATTGTACAGTACTGGCAAACCTTTCGAATCGATCCTCGTACGTAGAACAGAGCTAAAAGTTTCAAGCTTATTGGAGAAATTCTCGTGTTAATGTTCAAGAATGGGTTTGAATATTCCACGAGTGTTTCTTTGGCACGTGGAAGAACTTTTGAAAATGCCCTCGTTTATCTTGCTGCGTGGGGAGGATTTTTTTTTCATTGTTATTTGTTCAGTTCCGTTAGGATCCCGTGCTCAAAATTCCGAGTATTTCATGCCTGCTTTTTCAAACTTTCGATTATTTTGTTTCGATAAGCGTTGAAAAGTTGTGAAATGGGTTTCTGTCGATCGAGATGAATAAGCTGGCTATAGTTCGGGGCTCAATTTCGTATTTATTCTTATTCGATTTCGAAACCTCTCGCTCAATCGATGGCCGAGTTGGAGACGAGAATTGCGTCAATACGATTTTTTAAGTCTTCGAGTTTAATGCGCGTATCGAAATGGCGATTTTGTGATATCGACTGAGTAAATGTCGGTCTGGGAAATTTCAGGCACCTGGGCTTATTTATTTATTTATTTATTTTGTGCGGTATATATCTTAGGTGGGTTTGGATTGACAGCCAGAAAATACGATAAAATCCAGTCGTAATCTTTGAAAACGCTAGACTTTCAGGGTTCCATTTGGTAACTTTTGGGATGTCGTTCGTTCAACCGGAGACAATGACGATGATGTTTTTTCCCGGTCGTGTCCCAGGTTTTTTAAACCAGCAAATATATACTGTATATTTTGCTTCGCTTTCCTCACATTTGAAATGCTGCTGCTTATCCGAAGGATATTCATGAGTTATCGCGAATTTATTTTTTGAAATTCAACGCAGGAGTGCATTGCTATTGTAGGATTCGTTCTCTTTCTTTTGAGTCTCTACTTCTCTTTCTTTTGAACTCTTATCGATTTCCTTTTTTCCTTGGTCTATATATTTTTGTCTCCACTGCGTGGGAAACAGTTTCGGAAAAGTTGTCCGCGTGTTTGCTTGCGAATGTTGGAGGCGTGCGATCGATTTTGCTATCTCTGGTTCTCTCCTGTGTGTTTCCCAGTTTCCGTCAGTCGTTGTTCCGTTTGACGACCGCCGTATTTTTGTTGTTGTCGCTCTACGCGATTTATGTTTTCATTCCATGGAGTCAAGAACATTAAAATGAAGTCGTTCAATTTTTAAGAGAATGAATAATTGTATCAATATCTTGGAATAGCTGCTGAACAGCAATTTGCAGTTACTGTGCGTTCGAATCGACACGCGGCTTCTGAGAAGGTAGTCGTGAACTCGTGTTCAGAAGTGCTGAGGTCATACTAGCTGCGATGCATTTGATGATGCTTGGTAGATGTCATCAACACGTATTCTATCCAAGCTGGATTTTACTGGTGTTCAGCTGTGAAATCCAGAAAGTAAATTCACAGATGGACCCTAAAATGATTTCCGCAACGGTGATGGTTTTCGTGCAACCGACTTTTTCATGATCTGGCAGATTTTTACTCAATTGAAAAGGAGTCTATCGTTTCTGAAGAGAGTATGTTTTTTCCGTGAACTCCTGAGTATTGCTGTGGAGAGACTCCGGCTTTATATCATCGTCATATTCAGGTCATTTCAGGAATATCTTTCGAGAAAATACAGTAATACATGAATCTGAACTTTCATTGTGAAATTTTATTAGTTGGTCTTTTTTGCAGTTATTTGTGCTTTTACAAGTATGAACTCAAATTGAGTTCAGGCTAGTTTACTACAAGTTGTCTCTCTATAACCATCTTGTCTACAACGATATTCTATGCGTAACGAATTTTTTCTCATTTCTTTTCCTGTGGGGTTGGGGTTTTCTCCCCATTTTATAGGGGTTTTCGGCAACTAAATTCAGTCTAAAACTGTATTTTCGGTCCCTTGAATTTTGTTGTAGAGAGATTCCACCGGTACTTCCTGTTCAAAAGATGATATTCTATGTTGAAAGTTTACTTTTCGACGAATTTATTCGAACTCAAGTTTTTAAGGTTGAGGAAAAGACATGAAGAATGAAAAGGAAACCTTAAAACCCAAGAATTGGCCAAGGCTAGGTTCGGATAAATCCTGTGATAGAATTTGACTTCTTCATTTTAATTTCAAACCTTGTGAAATACTGTATTTAAAAACTGAATACTTTTCATCAGTTGTGATCTAGACGCTTTTACAGTAGTTATACGGCAGATTAATCGAATTAAATATGCTTGGCTCGCCCTTTAAGGAAAAAAAAAATTGCAATTTGAGGAAAGTTTTATTTGTTCGCTGTTTTAATAGATGTTTTTACTGTCTATTTATCATTCAATATTTAGGAATTCCGTTGAGTTTCTTTCCAACAATGCTCAATGGTCGAGAAAGCTTGAAAGAATTCACGGTCTGTTCCATGGAAATCAGTTGTTTTGATCCTGAAAACAGTTTTATTAGTTTTTCTAAGCTGGTTTCAGTTTCATTCACCCCAATCTGTTTCCCACCTTGTTTTAATTGTCCACACCTTAACAGGCAACGCCCTTGAATAGTCCACGTTGAATGTGTGACACCCTTGAACTTCCTCTCATACACGATTCTGCGAACTGCCTACCAATGAGGTACTACATGTACAACTACAGTACTGTAATTGATAAAACTCCAAAATACCACATACTGTACAATATTGTGAGACCCACAGATGCGGACGTAATTGGGGTGCATCAAGAGTGTCCCTATAAGTTGAATTTTCCCTCAGTTCATTCTTTTTTTCCCATAGACTTACATTTTATAATTTTTAGTTGGTGTTTTTTGGGAGAAATAATCTCCAGAATTCCAAGAATTTTTTTTTTGGCCACTTGAATTCGATTCAGTGAATATTTTTTCAACCCTATAAGAACATTGGGAGCATTGAATAGTATACCGCTGTATAGTTCATTGAAATGTGGGCATCTGTAAAAATAACATCCAAGGCACAAAGAGAGAAGGAAGTCCCACTGTGCTACAGGTAATTTTTTTTAATCAGCTGAATGGACCAGAAAGTGGTGAGAAAAGTACCAAAGAATTTTTCTTCCATAGATCTTAGGGTTGGAAAGATCTGTTTCTTGCGGTTAAGCCTAATAAAAGTCAATTTTCCCAAAGTTTATTGGCAATTTTATCATGCAGTGTCCTCATGTTGAGTCAGTGTCAATATGTTGGGCCTTTTTTTATGATTTTTTTTATTGAAAAATAAGTGGCCCTATGTCGATGTGTCCGCATGTGGGGGTCTCACTGTACACTATCATGTTTCTGATGGTATTTAATTTTCAGGTAATTTTTACCATTCCTGGCAAAGCTGATCCAAAAAGAATCGAAGGTGAGCGTCGTGTTTTTTTCTTCTTTACGAATTCACGGCCAATGGCATCGATATCTCCGAGCTGGATCTCGATGATAAACTCGGCTATTCGACGGGAGGCCTGTTCGTGTTACGTTGATGCATAACTTATACAACAGCATCGAAAATCAGGGTTTCCTTGACAGTATTCCCTCTTTCTGCATTAGCAATACGAACGAAAGAGTGTACCAAGGTCGTGAGTGTGATAACGGCGCATATTGTGTGCCAACGCGAAGCGGTTTCGTTTTATTAGGTGCGTGTTGGCCTGTGAGGTAAGAATGGACAAGTGAATCATCGTGAAGCTATGAAAATATTTTTTCTCTTTCTTGCTTTACAAATATAAAGAACGTCTGTGAGAGGATTTTTTTAAATCTCACTTGTTTGGAAAATTGATCGTGAATTTGCAATTTAAGCATGCAGTACTAAATTTTATTGCGTTTCGTCGCTATTTTTCCTCTTGGAAAAATTATTTTATCGCTTCGCATTTGTAATTTAGTCAGATATATTGTTTTTTGTTTTTGTTCAACTTAATCTATGAAAAAATTCTCTTTCTGGTCTGTTGGAATTTGATTACAGTACATTTCTGTGTGCTCATTACGTTGGCGTGATCAGTTAATTGATTTTCTGTTCGTTACGCTTTACCGTAGGCTCCAGGTGGTCGAAGTCACGCTTGACCGAATATGAAATTGTGCTAAAATCGGAATAAAGAACATAAATGTATTTATTTTACGGACTTTCGGAAGTAAAATTATGCGACGGTCTTTTGCATATTGATGATGTTGGTGGGAGTGAAAAGGGAATGAATCCACTTCTTTATCACAAAGCATGTCATTTGCTGGCTATTTTTGCGGAAAACGTTTTGAAATGGCGGAAAGTGGACCGATTGGTTGATCACGTGTGTTGCACATGGATATTTTTTCTCGCTTGTGAAGGGTTCATTTCCGTGCGCAATATTGGGGAACATTTTCCATCAATTTTTTCCGAGCAAATTCACCATCGATTTCATTCCTGTCGATTTGAACACTTTTTTTATTAGTTATATTCTCGTCCTAGAATTGAAGCAATTGCAAATGTCACTTATAGATGCCATCGTGCAAGCTCGAAATTGCCCGGATTTTTGAGTATCACGGGGAAAAGTTTGAGTTAATTTTTGTGACATTCACCTGCGCTGGTGCCTCACGAGAAAAAGATCATTAAAGTACCTCTGGAAATGTTAATGGATAGAAATTGTGTTAAGTGATGTGCTTTCTGTTGATTTTGCTCCATCGCGTATGTTTGCAAAATTGGATATGGGGACGCTTGAAAAAAAATCTGCGTTATCGTGCAGGAAATAATTTAAGGTTCTAGGGAGTCTAGAATCTAGATACTCCTGACGATCCTTGTAATTATGTGATGATCTGAATGTGCTTTAAATACAGCAGTCCTTGAAAAATATAAATAACTATCGAAATTCTCCCCAAAAAAATACGACCCTTGATTTGTAACTACAGTATACGAAACCCCGAAATTTGTATGCTTTCATTTAAAACCTGGTTCAGATGCTCTTGTTAAACTCACATACGGTTACGGATACATTTTTATTTCGCGTATAACCGAAGGTAAACTATTTTTCAGGCATCAAACGTGTTGAACGAATAATATTTTGGACAAATTTCGAAGCGCATCGGCCCAAATATGATGTTCATCAGATGAAACTTGACTGTCTGAAGTTGAAATAATGAGGCTTATTAATGATTCCACTTCGTTTCCTCCCATTTGATCAAATTGTGGTTGATCGGAAATCCAATTAAATATGTAGTTTGAAAATCAGTCCATTTTTCGTTCAATATTCCGAATAGCTTGAAAAGAATTATTGATGTTGTTCACGCTTCTCGATTCCTCGCCACGAATTGAGACTTTTGCCCCGAAGCAAAGTTTAAAGCGACTCGCGGGTGAGAAAAGCAGTCTTTATGATCGTCTTCGCATCATTTCGAATTTCCCGAGGGGCCACGATGGCTTTTCAAATGCGAAGCTTAAATTTCCAGATATGTTCCTAATATCCCGAAGGAGGAATCTCGAAGGATCATTCGGGATTCCAGTCGGGTGATTTTAGGGAAAGCTTCATTTCGACGAGGTTCTGACTTCATTTTTTTTTCTTTCGGTTCCCGACAGGAATTTGGTTCAATCCGCGCGCTGTGTGTATGAAATACGATTAAAAACTCTCGATTAGTTCGTTGAAAATGGCGTTTTTGGTGCTTGTTTTGTTCGCCACGTTCCCACAGTTTTAAAAGAGAGTGAGATTCTGCGTGCCAATTTTACCTTGAAATGAATTCCCGTTGGTCTTGATTGATCATGAGCCGTTCATCAGATGATTCGTAGCTGGGCGCGAAAATCCGGATTGAAGAACGGCAAAAATAGTGAGTACGCGTGATGGTCTATTTGCCTTTTCTCGTATTTCTTCTCTCTTTTCGGCATGAAGGAAAAATACGATCGATCGTAACATCACCTGTGATCTTGTTTTAATTGTCCACACCTTAACAGGCAACGCCCTTGAATAGTCCACGTTGAATGTGTGACACCCTTGAACTTCCTCTCATACACGATTCTGCGAACTGCCTACCAATGAGGTACTACATGTACGACTACAGTAATTGATAAACTCAGAAATACCGTATGCAATACTGTGAGACCCCCAGATGCGGACGTAATTGGGGTGCATCAAGAGTGTCCCTATAAGTTGAATTTTCCCTCAGTTCAGTCTTGTTTTCCCATAGACTTACATTTTATAATTTTTAGTTGGTGTTTTTTGGGAGAAATAATCTCCAGAATTCCAAGAATTTTTTTTTGGCCACTTGAATTTGATTCAGTGAATATATTTTCAACCCAATAAGAACATTGGGAGCATTGAATAGTATACCGATGTATAGTTCATTGAAATGTGGGTATCTGTAAAAATAACATCCAAGGCACAAAGAGAGAAGGAAGTCCCACTGTGCTACAGGTAATTTTTTTAAATCAGCTGAATGGACCAGAAAGTGATGAGAAAAGTACCAAAGAATTTTTCTTCCATAGATCTTAGGGTTGGAAAGATCTGTTTCTTGCGGTTAAGCCTAATAAAAGTCAATTTTCCCAAAGTTTATTGGCAATTTTATCATGCAGTGTCCTCATGCTGAGTCAGTGTCAATATGTTGGGCCTTTTTTATGATTTTTTTTATTGAAAAATAAGTGGCCCTATGTCGATGTGTCCGCATGTGGGGGTCTCACTGTACACTATCATGTTTCTGATGGTATTTAATTTTAAGGTAATTTTTACCATTCCTGGCAAAACTGATCCAAAACGAATCGAAGGTGAGCGTCGTGTTTTTTTCTTCCTTCGTGAATTCACGGCCAATGGCATCGATATCTTCGAGCTGGATCTCGATGATAAACTCGGCTATTCGACGGGAGGCCTGTTCGTGTTACGTTGATGCATAACTTATACAACAGCATCGAAAATCAGGGTTTCCTCGACAGTATTCCCTCTTTCTGCATTAGCAATACGAACGAAAGAGTGTACCAAGGTCGTGAGACGGCGCATATTGTGTGCCAACGCGAAGCGGTTTCGTTTTATTAGGTGCGTGTTGGCCTGTGAGGTGAGAATGGACAAGTGAATCATCGTGAAGCTATGAAAATATTTTATTTTTTCTCTTTCTTGCTTTACAAATGTAAAGAACGTCTGTGAGAGGATTTTTTTAATCTAGTTTATTTGGAAAATTGCTGGTGAATTTGCTATTTAAGGAAACAGTGCTCAATTTTATTGTGTTTGACCGTTTCGTCGCTATTTTTATTTTTGGAAGAATGATTTTATCGCTTCTTATTTGTAATTTAGTCAGATTTATGCTTTTTTGTTTTTGTTTCACTTAATATATGAAACAATTATCTTTCTGGTCTGTTGGAATTTGATTACAGTACATTTCTGTGTGCTCATTACGTTGGCGTGATCAGTTAATTGATTTTCTGTTCGTTACGCTTTACCGTAGGCTCCAGGTGGTCGAAGTCACGCTTGACCGAATATGAAATTGTGCTAAAATCGGAATAAAGAACATAAATGTATTTATTTTACGGACTTTCGGAAATAAAATTATTCGACGGTCTTTTGCATATTGATGATGTTGGTGGGAGTGAAAAGGGAATGAATCCACTTCTGTATCATAAAGCATGTCATTTGCTGGCTATTTTTTGCGGAAAACGTTTTAAAAATGACGGAAAGTGGACCGATTGGTTGATCACGTGTGTTGCACATGGATATTTTTTCTCGCTTGTGAAGGGTTGATTTCCGTGCGCAATATTGGGGAACATTTACCATCAAGTTTTTCCGAGCAAATTCACCATCGATTTCATTCCTGTCGATTTGAACACTTTTTTTTATTACCTATATCCTCGTCCTAGAATTAAAGCAATTGCAAATGTCACTTATAGATGCCATCGTGCAAGCTCGAAATTGCCTCGATTTCTGAGTATCACGGGTAAAATTTTGAGCTAATTTTTGTGGCATTCACCTGCGCTGGTACCTCACGAGAAAAAAAAATCATTGAAGTACCTTTGGAGATGTAATTGGATATAAATTGTGTAAAGTGATGTGCTTTCTGTTGATTTTTCTCCATCGCGGATGTTTGCAAAATTGGATATGGGGACGCTTGAAAAAAATCTGCGTTAACGTGCAGGAAATAATTTAGCGTTTTAGCGAGTCTAGATACTCCTGACGATCCTTGTAATTATCTGATGATCTGAATGCGCTTTACATACAGTAGTCATTGAAAAATATAAATAAATATAGAAATTCTGCCAAAAAAAATACGACCCTTGATTTGTAACTATACGAAACCCCGAAATTTGTATGCGTTCAGTTAAAACCTGGTTCAGACTCTCCTGTTAAACTCACATACGGTTACGGTTAAATTTGTATTTCGCATATAACCGAAGGTGAACTATTTTTCAGGCATCAAACGTGTTGAGCGAATAATATTTTTGTCATATTTTGAAGCGCATCGGCCCAAATATGATGTTCATCAGATGAAACTGAACTTTCTGAAGTTGAAATAATGAGGCATATTAATGATTCCACTTCGTTTCATCCCATTTGATAAAATTTTTTTTTATCAAATTGTGGTTGATCGGAAATCCAATTAAATATGTAGTTTGAAAATCAGTCCATTTTCGTTCAATATTCCGAATAGCTTGAAAATAATTATTGATGTTGTTCACGCTTCTCGATTTCTCGCCACGAATTGAGACTTTTGCCCCGAAGCAAAGTTTAAAGCGACTCGCGGATGAGAAAAGTAGTCTTCATGATCGTCTTCGCATCATTTCGAAATCCCAAGGGGCCCATGGCTGGCTTTTCAAATGTGAAGCTTGAATTTCCAGATATATTACTAATATCCCGAAGGAGGAATCTCGAAGGATCGTTCGGGATTGCAGTTGGGTGATTTTAGGGAAAGCTTCATTTCGACGAGTTACTTTTATGGGAGGTTCTGACTTAATGTTTTTTTTTTTGTCGGTTCTCGACAGGAATTTGGTTCAATCCGCGCGCTGTGTGTATGAAATACGATTAAAAACTCTCGATTAGGTCGTTGAAAATGACGTTTTTGTTCGCCACGTTCCCGCAGTTTTAAAAGAGAGTGAGATTCTGCGTGCCAATTTTACCTTGAAATGAATTCCTGTTGGTCTTGATTGATCATGAGCCGTTCGTCAGATGATTCGTAGCTGGGTGCGAAAATCCGGATTGAAGAACGGCAAAAATAGTGAGTACGCGTGATGGTCTATTTGCCTTTTCTCGTATTTCTTCTCTCTTTTCGGCATGAAGGAAAAATACGATCGATCGTAACATCACCTGTGATGTTATTTCGGTTACCAATCTTCTAATTTAAAAATCTGTGAAGTCTAAACTACTTTGTGATCTGTAACGAGACTTTTAGTAGAACCTCTGCTCATGTGTGTGAGATTTTATCCAGTTTTAGCTGTGACTCCTATTTTTTGCTCTCTGATTCAAATTGTATTACTGTACTACTCTCGCAATCAGCTTTACTGAAACGAACATTTCCGAAGTCGAAGCATCAACTGTGTTTGTTTTGGGACGTATTGTTAGATGTAAGAAATTTGCAGTGAGAAAATTTTTCACATTTCGGGGATATTAAATATCATTATGCCTGCCTGCGAATTCATAAAACATTCAAACATGGACGTGCTGCGCTTTTTATTCTCCGTCTTCATGTAAAATTCGATGACCCAACATTGGAACTACAGTATACTGTAATTAGGAAATCAACAAAATATTTATTTCTTGCAAAATATCTGTACATCAGTCTGCGGTACAGTACATCCTTCCGACGAAGATGGCTGACCGAACTTACGAACTAACCTCTCATACTTCGTAATTTAATATCCAGCTTCATCCATTTAATCGCTGTTGATCCAAGCGATCAAGGAAATTTATAACCCGGGGTTTTCACGGTTCTGACTAATTCGATTAGGTAAACGCGTGCAATGCGTTGAACAGCGATTCCACGTGATCTTAAATATTTTCTTTTTTTTTTAAACTAGTGTGGAAATAATTCGGCATGAACTACCTTGACATGCATTCGGTTTGAGAAGTCTACACGTATTTTCTGTACGAAAAAAAAAATGCAGGTATTGAACCATCAACGAAAGCTCATGAAAAAATGTGGTAGATTTCATTGATTGCCGATTGAAAGCAGCAAACCGTGGTTCCTAAAAATCTAACTGTCCGAATCACTCGAAATGTCGGTTTCGTGATGTAATCAGTGGGCGTTGTATCAGTTTGCCGTTTTATTCTTGCGCCATTCCGGTACCAGTCATGTGAGGGCTTATCGAGTCACTCGGTTACTGTAATATCGCCTCGCCTCTGTTGGAAAGCGAAATACTTGCTTCTCGTCATAGATACAGGTGCAGCATATGTATATACCGTAAATATATTTTTTTCTTTCTTTTCGTTTGCAGTACTTGGAAGGCTTCAAATCCAGGTTTTCTGAAGATTAGCGTCGGTTATTTTTCGGCAAATCTGAGAAAGAAATGCGCTTTCCTTATGTAGATCAGAATGTAGCTGGACATTTTTTGCCTATGAATCCAAAAGACAAAAAAAAAAGTCTAGCGAAAGGCGAGCTCACGAAAGCAGCTGATCCACAAACTCTGAATTTTCCTCTTATTTTATTTTGAATTATCTTGAGGGGAATTCGATTTTCTCTTCGATTTTCGTCCCCACGAATAAGAGCTTTTGGGCAATTTCCAAACGCGTCGTATAATGTAAGAAATTACAGAATCTAGCGGAAATAAATGATTTATCATTTAAATGGATGGAGGTCTAAATAAAATTCCAGAAAATGTAACCAAGTACGTGGCTCGACAATTGATTCATTCGATCTAGAAATTGCGCACCACAAGTTTTACGGCGATTTTCACTTTTTGGAGTTTATAGTTTTTTGTGATTTCTCGATTTGAAAACCGGACCCAAATTTGTGATGATACTTTTGAGATAAAGCCCGATTTGAATATTTTGGAAAAAACAATAATGAACGAAAGATAAAGTCTAATTTTCCGGGAAACAGGGTGCGTGGCAAGACTGATCGTTTCCCGCGTTCAATTCAAAATTTTGCTGTTACGCCGAAATATACAGTTTCAAGATTTAATTTCTTCGTAAATTTTTTTTCGAGTTGTTGTAGCTATGCTAAAAATGTCCGGTTTGACCTTCAAAATATAAGATAAAATATGTTTGTTTTTTATGTAAAAAAAAGTCGACAGCGTAACTCGCAAAATTTGTCTCAATAAAAAAAAAGTGTATGCCATAATAAGTTCAAATCTGGTAAAAAAAAAAAAAAAAAAAGTCACCCGAGTCAGTCGCCTGAAATTGTCTTCGGGGTATACGAAGGTGCTCGACAGTCGTCATATAGAAGGCATTCGGCCCTCTAAACTTTTTATTTGAATTTTCGCCTCGGGATATTCGTGGGAAACAGTCGGTCACGCGGGTTGCATTTTTGGCGTTCTCAGATGTTGGGGGGGAACGAAGATGTCCCTGCGGTTTATTCCGGAGTTCCGCATCGGAGATTCTTCGGGTTGTTGCGGCCGAGAAATATTTGCCGTGACGTGGGGGAATGCTATAATAGCAAATAGTTCTACTTTGTAGCTTTTTTTCCGTGTGTTGATGCATCAACTGTATCAAATTGTATTTTTTAACCTGACTTGCAAAGCTGTTGTTAACGATTTTTTTGTGGACCCATGGGGCGTAACTGTTTGATAAAAAAGAAGAGTGTTGAATCGCTAGAAGGCGTTGTTGCAAAGTCCTTCCTACGCTTTCAATATTGCTTTTAAAATTTTGTCGTTTTTTTCAGTGTAATTTTTCGGACTTGCAATTTTTCGGACGCGCGGGATATTTTCATTTCTGGAAAATTTTTAAAACCAGTCCTTCCCATTTTTCAAATCAGTTTGGAGATTGAATAATCCTGCAAGATATTTACAAATGTTGATTTTTGTATGAAATATTAATTATTGCGTAAGTTTGTTGGTAACCCTTCAGAACTTGTTATAAGTTACAAATTGCCTCTCTAAAATCTACATCGATCTGGTCTACAACGATCTTACGTGCATAGCGATTTTTTTTGTGGTCCCGGAGGATTCTCTCCCCATATTAAAGGGGTTCTCTACAACGAAATATGTTCTCGTCTCTTGAACTTCGTTATAGAGAGAGAGAAAGCCCATCTGTCATTCTTAATTTTCTGAGGTAAGTACGAATACCTGCTGAACTATAATTCCCCAATGGGACTTCGCTTCCTCGTCATTTATTCAAAATTTTGGATTGATGAACCCAAGTTTTAGAGAGATATTTGTATGGGAAGTTGGCTAGGAATTGCTGGGAATATTGTGATGTATTTTCGAATGCCTTAGACTGGCTTAGAGACATTAGCATCATTGTGATTTTCCTAGGATTTTTAGAATAAGGAAGCGAATTAATATCTTATACCTTCGCATTTGTTCCCGATAATTTCAACCTTAAGCGGCTTAAGTTAAATCTGCAAATTAAGTCATTCGAGTGCAATTCGGCCGGAGTGGACATATACGAACTGTTTCCATTAATAATTTGGGGAATTTTGAACAGTTTTACGTATTCACGTATTTCAAGTGCCTAGACAATTTTCCCTTTTTTTTCACCAAGCAATCAATCAACCTAAATTTCTAGTCCAACAAAAACTGAATTCGCACCTGTCTCCATGTGTAATCGAGATGTTCCTTATTATTAGCACCTCATAAACATGATGTATGTCGTCGTTGTTTTGGAAATATGTTCTCCTTTCACGAAATAGCGTAATTTGTCTGCTTTCTGACCTAGTTTTGCAACATTGCTCTTGAAATAGTACGTTTTTTACTTTTGATTTCCACTGAATGTTTCTGCATGTGCATAACAGCCATTTTACGAGGCTCGAGAGCAATAATGAGTCTTCTGGGAAATTATTATTCTTTTGTATACGAGAAATTTTCCAAGGATTGCGAAACTTCTTGCGTCGACATTGGGGCTACTGTTTAGAGAAAACTTGATCAAGCCGGAAACGCTTTGAATTACTGTACACATTTTTATGTTGGCGCGTTTTGAACGGTGGATTCAGATTACTTTTCGCACATCTCTTCTACATGTTGCGAAATCGAAGGGGCTTTTTTTTATTGCCGTTCATGGTATGAGGTTCCATTTTATGTCAGGTGTGCGATGATTTTTCCATCGTGATCGAGTTGGTACTTTTAACGATCGTCCTTCAGTGTTGAATGCTCAGTATCTTCATCGATTGCAGCTTAATGTGTTCTTTGTAGGTCAAACACTGAATCATGTTTAATACTTTACATAGTTTAATGTTCTTTCGTTGCCCGATGCATTATTTCTGGAATCGACCCTCTGGAGGCCTTTTCGAAGTGGTAAATTCAACACTTTGATTTTGCTTTCAAATGTACGTCTAAATTTTCATTTTTCTCTTCGAGTTGAATGTATTTTGCAGGGTTCTAAAAATCCCCAGTGTTTACGGCCCTAAATTTCTTATAAATTTATAGGGTATCCTCGGTGGTGGAGCGTATTCTTCAGCCGCGTGAGATTGAATAGATTTGATAGTTTTTCGTTTGGGTGGTTTGAAAATGATTTTTAAATCACTAGAATGACCTCGGAAAAACATTTTGGAAGCTGAAATGAGCGCTTGTCCAGGATATCCACGTGAATAATTTTCAATTGTAACATTTCCAGTCAGTTTTTCCTCCTTGTCGGCGAAAGAAAAAAATTTCAAGTTTCCGCATATTTTTTCGGATTTTGTAACTTGTTTGATCTATCCATGGATATTCGAATTTTAGTCGAATGCCTCTCACGACAAGCTGCTATAAACAAAGGGACGAGCGGAAATGTCCGAAAAGATCCGCTCAATCGTTTTAAATGGCCACGACGAGGCGTGTAGCAATTGTCGAAAATTGCAGTTTTCCTCGCGACTCGTTCCGGACGTTGCGTTATTAGCCGTAAAAAAAAAATATATATCAACAGTATATTTATTCACCGGGCATATAAAAATACTGTATATCGTATATCTGTTCCTTTCCGGTATTTATCAATCTGACCCTATAACTCGTATCTGAAAAGCTGCAATGGCCCTGTTCTTCGTCGTACGGAACCCAATTCCCTGTCGTGATTTATATTACCTGTCAAAAAGGGGTCCATCCTATCGCGTTAACCCCCGCGTTTCCTTTTATTGAAGGTACAGTTCGTGAACCCCGCAGGGAAAATACTGTCGATAATGGTGACGAAGGCTTGCGAAGGTTTTTTTTTATTCTGTCTGAGGAAAGAAAAAAATTGAGAAATTAGGACCGGAAGGAAAGAGGTTTTACCTGGAATGTGCTTGGGTGCATATATTTATGAACCGAGAAGGGCGAAGTGGCGAGGGAAAAGGTGGACAAACCGACTTCGATTTCCCACACCTGTCACCTTTGTTGGGCGAAATTGCTGCTAATTATGCCAAGGGGCGGAGAAGCATGAACAAGTGAGGGAAAAGAGTTCAACTGATTTTTTTTTCCTCATGCGAACGAAGAGTTTCAAAATAAGACTTCATCTTTGTGATTTCAAATGAAATCACCGTCGTGATTGAAATCATGTGACGAGGTCTAACTGAGGCGATTCATTTATTCGAGATATTTCCTAGCTCGAAGCCCGAAGATTTTCTGTCCTCAAAAGTGGATGTCGCCTGATATATATATTTTTATATTTGACATGCGGCCATTCTCATGTTATTGGAAAACTATAAGTTAATGTGTAATCTTTAAAAAAAATATTCGAGATGAAGAACGGTGGGGCCACGAGATTAAATGTTTATTTTTTTCCGACGCCATTGTCTGAACCACGCTAATTGTGGAGGGCCCTGCAAATAACATGGCAACTTTTTGGTACAGTATTTTGAAGGCAAATTCCAGAATGATGCATTCATTACAGATGTCGCAGATAATTGAAGGACAGGATTTCTTTTTTTCTCGGGGGTGCAACGAAATTTCCCCCTCATCTCTCATTTAGACGGACAATAATCGTTATCCTCGGAATGGCTTCCATTCCCCGGGCACAAGCGAGGATTCCGAATGCGAAAATTGCTAAAATTGTTCTTCCTTTTCCGCAAAACACTGCAATTTTACGCTTGAGGTTATTTGGAGGATGCCATGATATTGCTTCCATTCCTTCTCATTGTCACGCCTTTTTTCTTTGGCACGAAGTTAAACATCATATGAGGATAAATTTTTAAATGTGGTGCATTTTACCAGTTTATTAGCGCGCAAATATTTTTAAAGTAAGCCTGTGTTTTTTTGCGTGTTTCGAATGATGCGTTTTTAGCATCTTAACTCTTAAGAGAAGTTAAATTGAATTAGTCATAATTAGGTTTGGTTTAGTGACTTTTGTCAAGTTTATTGTGGGTTGTAATTGTGATTCTGGGGGTATGTGTTCGAAGATTCGGTAAGTAATAACTAGCATTTACTAAAAATGAATTAAAAAAAAATACTGCCGCTCCCTTTTGTGCAGCAACTTCATTATGATTATTGATTAAGGTGATGATGCAATTGCCTGTCGAGTTTCCATTGCGACTCAATTTTACTAGCTTGTTCTGGATCAAGAAACTGAAGTGAAAGTTCTTGTTGTCTCCTTCTTCCGTGGTGTCCCAAGTTTTCTCCGTTGGAGTGAAACTTTCCGAGCGAAACTAACCAGAAGTTGAGAACCAAGCTTCTAATAGGGTTCTCTACCTTTTAATAGAGAAGGCACACAAAGGCACTGACACTAACCTATTTAGGTTAGAATGGACTCGCTCAAGGCACGGTCGACTTCATTCCGCAGCAAACAGCTATAGACGTAAGTTTGCCCTGAAGGGGGTGTTCTGGTGTAATTTTTATTGACCAGTTGGCGGTTTGTTCAGAGTATTCCGGCAGTGTATGTGCTCGTGTGTATGTGTGTGTCTGTGTACGGGGAAAACCATTTCCATAATTGCTACCCGAAGGGCCAGGTGGTGTTGGTGGTGGTGGTGGTGGCTGGCTGGCTGGCCTTCGAGGCTACCTGACTGACTGTATTTGTGTATACGAGGGTTGGTTCATAAGTTTTGAGACTTTTTTAAATAGACGCAACGGAGGTTTCTTTGAACAACTCCAAATTTGATTCATTTTTTACTCGCATAGCCCATCATTTGGCAACGCTTCAGTGTTGTTCAACGTACCGTACTCTCCGCCGAATGCAATGCATTTTTTTTTTCGTGCAATAAATCTAACGATCCGAATAGGGCAAACAAATCGAGTATTTTAGTGGATTAGGCATTATGAGACTTCTGGCTGTTCCCGACGATGAAGCACGACGTGAAAGGGATTGATTTTAATAACAGGTACGGTCTCATTTCCGCTGTCGAAGAGCAGCATAATCAACTAACGGGACTCGAATTTCGGAATTGTTTGATGATTTATCGCATGGAAAAAAATAATAACCGCATTGAAATCGGTGAAGAGGACGTTGAACAGAACTGGAGTGTTTCCAAATGATGGGGCTAGGCGAGTTATTATTTTTTTGAAGTGTTGAAATTCCGTTGGATCTATTTCAAAAAGTCGCAAAACTTAAGAATAACCCCCGTATATGCGAGAAATGTTTGCCTGGTTCGGAATTGCCTTTGTTGCGGTCGTCCACCGGGGGACGACTGGTGGAGAGAGATCGATGTACATTTTAATTTAATTGAAATGGTTCCCTGTCCTCCCCGAGAAGTTCTTTAACTTCCACTTCCTTTTAAAGTGAAATAATCATTGATCTTTAACTTTTTTTGTACATGCTCTCTCTTTCTCTCTCTCTCCATATTTTTGTGTCTGTTGGTTGAATTTGTCTCCTGTTCGACCAGCTTGATCGGGTCGATCATATCGATTTGATGCGCCGTTTGCATGGTGGAAATTTCCGATTTTCTGGAAATCGTTTGGGTTGCGCTCAGTACTTTGCTATCATTATTTTTCCTCCCTTTCATAATGTTTTTTCAACAAATTCTTTCATTATTGAAATTTTTTATTTGCTGCTCTGTTGATCGCGTTTTTTTTTAATCTGCTGGCCACCTGGTGAGAAATAATAATTTTCCCCTGGATTGCTCGTAGCGAAAATTATAAAACTTCGATGACCATTCTGCTTTCGTCGAAAATATCGAAGGAACGATCAACGTTGTCCCGAAATTATGGTCAGATATTACTCCTAAATTCTAGCACTGGGTGGTAAAAGTGAATGAATGAATGAACAGAACACTTTATTTGCCGCTTTTCAGCGTTCACAAGGTTCAACCAAGATTTCCACAACCAAACCCCCTTCACACCCAACCCAAATCCTGAGTTACTGTAAATTTCACTTCAGAGCAGGAAACAGAGCACAAATGGATAACAAAAATACAAGAAAATACAATCTACGAAATACAACTGGACATATCACATGTATGCATACACCCATTCATTCCCTGACATTGAAAACAAAATATCTGTAAAAATTAATTTAAAGTACGAGGTCTTCAGCTTGTATCTGTATGAGGTTTAGTTGAATGAACAAATCAGAGAGAATCTTTTATGGGAAATCATATAAAGCCAACAGTTTATCTTGATCCTTTAAGATTTCAGAAAGGGTCTCTTGATGGGTAAAAGTAGATTTTTGAATGTGCAGAGGGATTTTGGTCGTACGGCTTTTATGAATCCGTAAAATTATTTTCATGCTAAGGTATCGACTCCGCGAATATTAATGCAGGCAAAAGTAACGCCGTAGATGAAAACACGCACAAGATTCATTCCAGAACTTCTTTTTCATAATTTTATGAGCAATGGCGAGAATCTTCGTCCGAATCCATCCGTAATCTCTGTAATACTGTACAGTACTTTTTTTGTGTGAAAAATTCAAATGGAGTATCTTTCAATTTTTGGCAGCTCGCTACATCTTTCTGCCGTTTTTCCCGTTACTTTGCTGCCCAGAAGAGATCTGATTTCATCACGAAAGACTGTCCAACATTTCGAACGCGTTGTATAATGGCGTAAAAGCATACATTTTCTAGTCCTCCTCATCCAAAATTCCGACGGAAATGAAAATTGGAGCACGTTCCCTATCGCAAAAAGACAAAACAAGAAAATCTCCGGGCCTCTAAATGGTTTTGTGTTAAGATAATCGCCTTTGGTAGACAATTTTCTTTTCTCTCAAATTTTGCGCGGATCGAACGAGCCCTGTAATAATGCCTTGTCCCGCCGCATTCGAAAATGAAGTATTTGGTCCCACCTTTCATCAAAGAAGGGCAGGTGTGAGGTGAGGGTGAATGTATTTGGAGGGGGCATGAAAATCGATGTGGGGGAAGAAAAAAAGAGGCCCATTCGATGGCGTGTGTTTGTGTGTGTATGGTGTGTTCGTATGCAATGTACAGTATGTGTGTTCGTGGTACCCAAGCCTTTCGGTTCACCTCAGTATCCGCTCAGCCGGGGAACAGCTGTTGAAGGGGTGCGACGAACGCCTCGCTGTGTTGCTTTGTGCCTATCCGACCCGTCACTTCAGTCGGTGATGGTGGTACCCGTGGCTCGGGTTTCTTGCTTGAAGGAATGCTTTTTCCCCCCCTTTCCTGCTGCCAGGGTTCTCGTGAGTTTATTTTGAAAATATGTTGGGGATTTTACCTAGGTTTTTTTTCTTTTCTTTTCTCTTGGTCGTGGAAGGACGAAAAATCAAAAATGATCGGTTTACCCGCGCTTGAGCCAGTTGAACGAAATTCGCAGGACCCGAGTTGGAAATGTTGTCCAAATTCTAGAAGGCGGTGCACATTTACAGAGCAGCTGGGGAGTTTTGAAGCATTTTATTCATTTTCAAAGCAGCTTTTTTTCGTGTGTTTTGGCAATTTTTTCTGGATTTTAGGAATTCTTCGTCAGCTTATCCGCTGATGAAAAGTTAAATTTCGTACGATAGCAAGATCACAAGTATGCTAAATTTAAATGAATTCAAAATTTTTCTTCAGAATAACTTGTTCGTGGTTTCTATTCATAACTCGTAAGTGTTGACAAATCAACATCAAGTTGAAGAAAATATTTTCCAAATTGTAAAATTATTGGCTGAAACTTGACACAGTACAGGTATTTGGTCCGAGTTGATTTTTTCCCCTCTAAATTTGATGCTCTTGTTATTCTTGGAGGAAGCAGACTTTTTCATTTTGAGAATATCATGATGGATGATTCTGTACGGACAGGTTCAATAAATTTTCCTGTCATGCTCTATCTCCGTGATAGGTTCGTGACTGACTTCTTCCAAGAATTGGCAGGCTCAACATGCTGCTGAGCAAAAATAAATAAATAAAAACAGTACTCACAATGATATTGAATCGATCTAGCGGGAACTTCGGACGCTGTGAAGAAGAGAAATGGGAACAAATATTGAAGGGGGTCCAAAAAAGTTGAGAGGGTCTCATGGAAGAAAATGTCAAGGAAAAACTTGAAATAGTCTGGGTAATATCTTCATATGAATTAAAGATGCATTATTTGTGGTAATCGCGTAAGAAAGCCGTGCTTGGCTTTCAAGAAAGTACTGCGGTGAAGTCATGAATTTTAATTGGCTCGGCGAAACTGACTTTCTCTCATTTTCCGAATGCTGATTCGTGATAGCAGACACGGTTGATGCAGCTGAGTGAATGCATTTCAGGACTTCACAGTTTTTTTTTTAAGGCGGAATTTTTAGATCTACGATATGCAAGATTCTTCTGTCATTTTTCAGAAGATGAATTCATTTATGCTGGCATTTTTCTAAATACAGTTATTCGAATACCGTTCGAGATTGTCGAAGCATTGCTGTGATGTGGAACTTCTCCGTGTGTATATCGAGTTTAGAAATCGCATTTATGCACAAATGCACAGTCAGTGGACAGTTTTATCCTCAAACTTTCCAGACTGCATTTCTGAGTGGAATTGTGCAGAAATATGAGTCCCAATGACCTTCTTAAGAATTTTGCAAGCATCCTCGTACTTTAATCATGAGAGCGTGCGCATATTTATTGCTTGAAAATACACCGTTGCGCAAAACGTATTTTTCATGATTAACCATCAAATATGGTACGCGGTTTTTTTTCTGTATTTGTTTCAATTTTGAGAACAGCTGCTTTGATGGCGTTTTTTTTTTTTCTTCTCGGTATGTGGAATTGCTTTGGCTAGTGTATTAATTGGGAGCCGAGTTTCTGGCGGTTGAGTAAGGGTGTAATTTGGGAGTTGGAAAGGTTTTGTCGCAATCAAAACTTGACTGCCGGTATCCGAACTAATTGGTCGTCGTATTTCTATAGTAATTACAACCAGCCTTGAAATGGGTGTAACTTTTGTGCTGACGTTCGTTTGAAACGAAGAAGAAAAAAAAACGACCTTCTGCGTGAGTGAATTCATTGCCCGTATTCGAAAGTGCGTCTGTCAGCTTGAGCTTTTAGGCCGATTGTTTTGGTCTTCTCGACTTGCTGGAAACATACGGTACTTGTATTTCTTCCCGTTCATTTATACTAAAATGTCGTCATAAGGTCATACATTGTAAGTACCCAAACTAACGAAAATAAACGGGAAACGCTCGTAACCACTACGTCACCACTCTAGCACGGAGTCGTTAAAATCACTAAAAGCTTTTTGTAGTACGAAGTATTTGCCCAGAAATGTGAGCATCCTATGTTTCGAAGGGAAACCTGGCAGGAAAACAATTCGTGTCGAAGAAGATAATTAAGGGAGGAGGCATATTTGTGGAGGGCTTTTGTTTTCGGTCTGAACCATGTCCGTGGGTTATCATCGAAGTTTTCTTCACATGAATCTTGAAGATATATTTGCTGCATGTTTTTTTTATGCTTCCTGATTTTGTGTTTTAAAATCTGGATTTTCGACGTGGGAATGTGGTTAAGGTGACTAACTGTTAATCCATGTGAACAACTCATTATTTTCTGATTTTTTTTCAGCGTTTAAATAAATGTGTGATATAGAAATAAATCTCCGGGCAATTTTAGTAGAAGAAGAATATGCTACTCTATTTCAGAAAAGTAAAATCTATGATTCCACAAGAACGTTCATTTTCATTATTCCTTCATTTCAAATCAAAAAGATAGGCTCGATGTTTGTTCGAGAGGTTTTACAGTATTCAAATTAATCGCAGCCTTTTGAATAAATGAGAATTGGTGCTATTTTTACACACTAATCTTTGAAGTTGGCTTTTCAACTAGTAACACTTCATACACATTTTCACTGCTGAAATAAGGAATTTGATTTTTTTTTCATTCTGAGAAACCTTTCTTAAAGGCCACCTTTCTAATTTCTTGAAGACATTCCACTTTAGCTGCTTCATTGGCTCTTAATTTTTGAAAAAAAAAAATCAGAAACTTTTAAAACACCTGCCATGAATGCTCTCAAGCGAAACTTTTTTGAGTCTGCCAAAATTTAATGAAACTTCAGTGGTCCGCTGAAAATTTGGTCCGCGAAAAATTTTATAGAAATTTGCCAGTCCGCAGGCCCAAAAAGGTTGGGAACTATATTCCAGAGCATATTGACCTGAATTAATACTACGTTTTAAAAACCGAGGGGTTTCCTTGAATTAAAGATCGATGTCATGTACGTTTTCAAAAGCTGATGAAAAGCACAAAATCGAAAGCAGTTGAGATGCCTAAGTAATACGCCGACAACATTGAAAAGAAAAAATGTTCAAGAGAAAGTTGAGCTACTTCAGGAAAGCCCCTGCGAAAGAAGCGGGGTAATGGGGCCAGCATTCTGAGCCACTCGAAGAACTTATACTTGATCGCGTTTCCCCGGGCCTGAAGCCAGGACGTAATGAAAGCATTTTTTTTTGTGTGTGCCCGGAGGCATGGAAGATCTGCGTATTTGGGGAAAGCTGTGCTGCAAGAGGGCTGTTTCGGTTGCTTTCAATATGCTGACTTGGTGAACCGACGAAAAAAGTAGTTCAGGGGGAGACCATGATCCCGGAACCCATTGAGACCGTATAGTCCACAAGGACGACAGCTTTATAGCTGCAGCTTCGTAAACCTCACGAAGAGTTGCTGACTCGTTCTAGTGCGAAATCTATTCTTTGGAATGATCATCGTCATTTTACAACGCCTCTACTGTGCCTAGATGTCTTTTAATCAGTTATATGCACATATTTTTTGTCGTTGTTTGAAATTCAAGAAATTTGCATTTGATCCTCCGCGATTTAAAAAAAATTGAAATTGGATCGAAGGCAAAATGTCCGGGACGTTTGCTTTGAGAAAAAAAGCGAAGAATTGGTTTTCAAAACTGAAACTGCTGGTGTACACAAAGCTGAGGACGTAACTGGAGAGTTAATGAAAAGTCGTGCGATAAAATCAATGAAATCTGCCTTAATATTGCATCTGTTTAAGATTTAAAGCGAATCACAGAAGAGGGATTTCTAGTTTACCGTACCATTGATCGTGATAATTTACTGTACAGTATTCAAAACTTCGTGCAATCTGCTTGAATTTCCGTTCATCAGAAAGACTCAGGCTAATCAAATATCGAATGGTACTTTTCAACTGCGATCTTATTTCTTGTTGGAGGAATGTCGGAAGTATTTTTACTTCACTAACCTACAATCATGCAGCCTATCTACGGTCAGTTTTCTACGTATTAGATCCTGATTTAAACCGAGCTCCCTCCACGGAAAAAGTCTTCAACGTGCCCTCGATTGCTTTTTATGAGAGCAAAGTTTCAGCTGTGAAATCGGAAACATTTTGTTGTTGTTTTGTTTATACTGTCCTTGCATGATAAAATTTGGCGATTATGAAGAGGGTTCACTGATTCTTTTCACAAAAAATTGTAGAAAGCTGTTGTATTTTTGGTGACGAAAGGTTTATTGTTGTGATAGTCGTTATTTAGCGCTAAATGTTCTGAACACGAATATATATTTGCTCGTGTATGTTATTGAACGATTTCCTTTGGCTCCTTTTTTTTTTATTCGCGTAAAAAGTTATTTCTGGAAATCAGAGCGGCTAGAAGCATTTTCAAGTTTCAGATTTCAATCAGCAGTTTCCTAATTAAATACCGATTTACTCTTGCCTACTGCTGTACTCAATGGATATTTTAAAACGTTTTGTTGAAGAGGCAATTATTTTTTTGGAGGAGTATCACGGATATAAGTAGCAGGTCTGCCAGATCCAGGAGAAAAATATAGTTGTAGAAAGTAAATTGCGAGTCTGTCCACCAGTACTTGCATTTTATTCTCTGTTATGCATTGCATCATTCTTGATGGGCTGAGAAGATAGTGTTTCTTCCGAGGAAAAGACGGGAAGTAGTACATCAAGGTGGACCGAGAAGAACCAGCAACAGCTGGTGCTGCTTTCTAGAAGAGGAAAAGTCGTAAGAAACTGGTTGGAGGGGAGGTGGGAATGACAGTCTAAGAGGATGTTGCTCCTGCCTTCGGGCGTTACCATGAAAGAAGCGAACCTTGGGTGTACCGGGGGTCGACAAAAAGTATTGCAAATCAACTGAAATTTTTCTTCGCAAGTGGGGGTAAAATGCGACTTTACCTCTTCGCGTACTTTTTTTTGGGGATCAATTATCAGAATAAGGTGATCCTATTTCAGACAACAAGAATAGACAAGTGTCTTCAGGCGTTACCGTGAAAGAAGCGAACCTTGGGTGTACCAGGGGTCTACAAAAAGTATTGCAAATCAACTGAAATTTATCTTCGCATGTGGGGGGTTAAATTCGCCTTTATCTCTTCACGAACTTTTTTGTATCAATCATACGAATAAAGTCTTCCTATTTCAGACCGGGAAAAAAAGCGCGATCGAGTAACGAAAGAATTCTTAAAAACGGGTATCTGCGATGGGAATGTAAAGTCGCAACCCCTTGATTCGAATTTTCAGTTAATCCTCGACCAATTCCCCGAAGTCGAATTTTATTTAAACCCTTTTAACTCCAAAATTCTGGGGACAAACCTCCCGTAGTCGAATTGTAACGTCGTTTTCGTTATTAATAAATAGAGGCTAAATTTGAGAGGACCTGGTTTAGAGAATAAAACAAAAGAGAAGCAAATTGTTTTATTTATGCCTTCCACAAGGGATTGAGCAGCTTCATAAAGGGGGATATTTATTGAATCACGAACAGTTCTAATGATTTGGTTGAAAAATTGTTTTCATTGAGAAACCTACCGATATGAAGCCTAAATTTCAGAACTAAAAAGCTGTCTGGGTAAATTTTATTGTTCTGAAGTTCCTCCAAGTTCGACTGGGAGAGGTTCTGCTGTATTTCTGTCACAGAAGGGTGTTTAATTTCATTATGTGTCATTCTATGTGCAGTAGTTTATTTAAATCATGAAACATTTGAAAGATTTGAAAAGAAAATCTGCTCCAATACAAATCCAGGCATTTTATGATTGGCTTTGAGAATTTTTCGATAAATATTGTATCCGGGATTTCCCTGAATAATATAGAAAAAAAGGAAACTGCCTGATGAAAAAGTGTCTACTTTGAATGTAACCGATGCAGGATACAGTGGAAACCCATTGAAATAGTTTTCGCCATATCTTCGGGAAGTGTCGACACCAATCAGAGGACCATTGCCGAAACGATAAATCACGCGAATTTTGTATTTTTCAAGTTTTTTTTATGTTTCCCGTGGTATAAAATTTTCGGCGTCGCGCCTCACATAAATTTATTTTATCTTATATACCTTAATCGTCATGTGTTTGTATCCGGATGATGAGCTTTTTTTTTTTTTTTTACAAGTCATCTGATGCAGGTGAGAATTGGCTTCCTTGGGTCATTCACCTGCCTGCAAATGATCTTTCTTGATGACTCCATGGACTTCTGGGAAAACCCCTCCCATTGGAGCATGTGCTTCTAACGCGTCGAATCCAGTGCCTTGAAAACTCCCACTTTCTACATCCCGTCGGATCGCCGTGGTCATTTATTTCCTACCC